>JAVTVJ010000796.1:598786-635667 GCA_034509425.1 Eopsaltria australis
GAGGAGAGGAGAGGAGAGGAGAGGAGAGGAGAGGAGAGGAGAGGAGAGGAGAGGAGAGGAGAGGAGAGGAGAGGAGAGGAGAAAAGAAAAAGGAAAAGAAAGGAAAAAAAGGAAAAAAAGGAAAGGGGAAGGGGAAGGGAAGCGAACAACAACCACAAAGAAATCAGCAAAATCAGAGTCCAAAGCAAAGCTTAGAGACTTTATGAGGATTCCTGAAGGTACAGCTATGCAGGGTCTGGGAAGATCCTGGCAAAGTCCCTGCACAGAGACAATGTACACTGACAGGAAAGCAGCTACATCTACCCAGAAAATCTGGTAACGACCAACAAAAGCCCTCTTTGAAAACCTATCTGTGTCTTTGCAGAAATTTTCTACACGCTGATACATAGCATTGACGGAGTCTGAGCAAGTCTGCGACAAGAACCCAGGTCGGAAAAAGGGCACAAACTGACAATTCCTCCTAAATTCCCCTTGCTCTGTGTATATGCAAATTATATTTTTCAATTTTCATTCCAGATGTTTCACAGTGCTTTGTGTTGCTCCTGTTTTTCTGTATTTATAGTGCTGACCATTTTTATTCAAAATAAAGGCTGAGAAAGTAACTTGTTCATACTCTAAGCTTCTAATTTTTCAAGATCTGTTTTACTCTAATCCTTTCTTCCGATCCCTGCAACACCTTGAAAGCCAGTGCCATCCACATGTTTTACCAGTACACTCTCAATTCCTCCGTCCGGGTTACTAAGCAACCTGTTCACCAGCTCTGCAGCCACCGTACAGCACTTCTGACTATATCACATCCAACTTCTCAGACAAAAATACCACAGGCCACCATACTGAAGTGCTTCTAAAAGCAATAGAGAGAATTTTTCACCTCATTACAGTTTTTCTTATCATTTTAGAGCAGCGATTTGCTCAAGACTAGTTAGTAGTGCCAAAGATAAGGACTTAGATCTTCAGTCCCCACTGGGCAAAGTCTAAATCATATCAACAGACCACTAGATTACATAGCCTTTAAAAAAATTCCTCAGTTTCATGGATTAATGGAGTTGAGGCTTACATAATACAAAAAAAGCCAACTTTTTTTAGTGCCTAGGAGCTGGTCTAGCAGGCATCACAGCCATACTCCTCTGACTTACTCCCCTCACACTTTCTCTCAAATGCCAGCAACTAAAACCCCAGCAGAGCCCCCCGTGACTGAAAATACTTCTCAAGTTGGCAAAAAATAAATACTTGCATCTCTTTCTCTTTGAAAACGTACACTGATTTAGAATGACACCATTTGGCCTGTGATCACAACTTGTAACTGGCAAGAACTCCCACTGTCATTACTTTTTGGGATAACTGCTACCCACATAGTGCCAGATGGTCCTTTCCACCTCTGCTGAGGAGGTGGAGCAGCGCTGCCTGCTGTCAGCATTACAGCTTCTTCATTTTCCCTAAATCAAGACAGAGATGATATTACCAGTCTGAAGAGAAAGTGGGTGAGCACATGTAGCTCCATTACAGCTGCAGCCTTCAAAGAATAACAGTCCTTTTTTTCATGGCGCCTGTTACACTAAATCCCCAGTCCTGAGGACAAGAAAACAAGGAATGTCGTGACCCCCACGCAGGTATTAACCAAAGGTTGGTGTCAATGAAAAGCTGCTCAGAAAGATTTCAAACACAGATGTTCTAACTGTGAAACTGAGTATCTCGTACTAACAGCTGTGCAAAGCAGCAGGAAACTGAGTTGGGGTCCTCTAATCAAATCTTACAGTGAAAAGTAAATAGGAAAATTATTTGAGTAAGAGGAGAAAACCCCATTAAATAAGAAAATGGGGGATTTGTCCCTCCATAAAACATTAATTGTCTATTAAAGTAAGATTACGTACAACTGCAAAAGCTGCTGGGAAAGATAATCAGCATTAGACCCTAACTTACACAGAAAGTAACAGATCAAGCAGCACACAGCTGCACACAGCTACACACACGGAATATCTGCCATAAACCCCCAATCATTTTGCAAATATCCTTAAAAATAAAGTCACACGAAGAACACTGGGGCCTGCAAGATGGGATAAGCCAGCAAAATCTGCAGGCACAAGCCTTTATTTGGATCATTCAAATCACACTATCCACTTGCATTTGCACCTCTCCACAGGCTCAGTTTAACAGCTCTCATAGAAGTTACACACACATCCTTTTGTCTCTCTTCTCTGAGCATCACTGATTTCTAAAAATCTATCCTCACTATTTTACTTTGTTTTTCCCTCTCTCAGAACCCTTCCATATTCTATTCCACAAAAACTCTGAAGAATAGAAAGTTGTTTATCTGTTTGCCTGCTAATCTGCCCTCTGCTGAAGACTTTCCTCCAGAGCACTTGCAGGAACAGTCTGGCTAAGCCCATTCCAATTACCTACTCAGTCACTGACCCCTTCTACTCCCAGATCTTCACCAGACATTGAGCAGAGCTGAAACAGGGAACAAGGAATGTGTCTGCTCTGAAGGAGCCTGGAGAAACAGGAGCAGCACAGGGGTCGTAGGCCTGGAAAGACAACACTTTTTTGACCAATTTCAAATTCCAAGCACCATAAATAAATAAATAAATAAATGCTGCCATTCCCCAGTCCTGGTGAACTACAGATCATATAGGCTTTCCCACTGATACCTCTCAGCATTAAAAACATGGAATTGATTTCTACAAAAGCACTTTGTATCTTTATCTTCTTGCTACTAGGCCTCTTCACACCACTTTCTGGAACATTAAGGGCACCCCACTACCAAAAATAATTTCTAGAGGGAGAATAATCCTACAAGAGACAATGGAAGATAAAGCAAAAGGGAAAATAATCTGTTATTAAAGAGGTAAATAAAAGGACCGACCACAGAAATATGCACACTTCACTGTTCAGCACACTCTGACTGCGCATTGTTCCTTTACTTTCTTAAATGTCTTCATTTAAAATAACAACTTTAGGAGATTCAATTCAAGAAGGTAAAATAGCAGAAGCTCATTTTTATTGCTGGAAAAAGGCAGCACCAGAATCTGCTGTGTCAGACTGGTGGGACAAAACAGGACTGTTAACTCCACTTGATCAGCACTATCAGTGAGCAATTTCAGAGCAAGAACACCAGGAGGAAGGCAGCAAAATGCGATTCTTCTTTTTACCTTACACTCAGACATCTGGTTCAGCACAGCTGAGAGACCAGCAGCTTTCAGCAGGAATCACCAGCCGGATGATGGGACGGGGCAGGCAAAACTTTCTCAAAGAGCAATAGAAGATAAACCCTATTTTCTTTTGTGTTGCTTCTCTAAAATAATAAAGCCAGTAAGCAATATTTCATCTAACAAATGCAAGAATCTAAATCTTCCACCATTTATACCTCCAGATACAGGGCTGGGAATCAACGTGCATTTGTTTCCCTACAGTGTCTTCTCCTAGTTTTCCTTGTATTTTCTCCTTGACTTCATTGGAAATAGTATTTCATAATCTCAGACAGAGGCAGCCCACTGGAAACGTGAAGCATGGCATCAGATGTCATCAGTACAGTATTTATATTATTACCAATATTTCAGGCAACTGTTAAAACACTGACCACAGGATCCGACTCTATGAGCTTCACGCTCCACAATTCAAGGACAGAAAATTCAGCTCCAAGAAGTCCAGATTACCAACAAGGTGACTGGCAGGAACAGAAGAGACCATAACTATTTCTACATTAAAGATATTGAGACACTTTCAAGAATATCAGTTAATGCTTTTCAGCCTATTAGAGGCAATGCACAATTGCTTTCTGAACCACTAAGACTATAAATATTAAAATTCCCATTCTGAAAGGTATTTTACATTGTCTTTAACTTTGGTATTTTTCGTATGCACTGACGGTTTCTCTGTTTCATATGTGCTCATCAAGGTTCAAACTATGAAGGAAACACAAATTTTTAAGAAAGATACCTGAAGAGAACACAAAAAAAGGAGGAAACCATTCACAGCCATATACAAGCCTTACTCATTAAGGCATATAAAAAATATAAATTGCAGCAGAGGTGTTTCCTACTGATTGCTTTATAAAAGCATTTTGCTTAAATAATCTGAATACAGAAAAATAGCAGCAATCTGTCAAACATTATTGTACCTGCCGTGGAAATCGTACAGGCATGAAGGGGAAAATCAAATAAATACCCAAAATATTTAAAAGTCAGTAAGTAAACGGGAAGCTCCCCACCATAAAACACAAATTAACTACCTCTTTTCTCACACTTCTTAATTAATAACAAATACTCAGTGTGACTTTTATTGCAAATAACGATTCACCTATCCAAAATACTTTTCAGTAATGAGATCGTTACAAATCTTAAATTTGAGATCACTACAATTCAACCATAATTAGCAATTACAGCAGATGGAAGTAAAAATAAGACATTTATTGAATATTCACCAATAAAGTGAGGAACTCAGAGAAAAGCAATGCATTTACCCTATTCATTGTTACTTGGGAATTTTTCCTCAACTGTCGAGCTATTCTATATTTTAATCTTAAAAATATTCCCTGCAGATGAGGGTAAAAGATGTAGTTCAAGTAGTCAGCTGAATTTCATTAGCGGTGTGATATGAGCTTCAACTATTACACGCTGGAAATCTGCAAAGGGTCACTGAGCTCTGAAAACCAAGCCAGCTATTCCAAGGGCAGAAAACCAGAACATATGGAAATCTGGATGTAAAGACAAATAATTCCAAATGACAAGCAGACCTCTGTTGTTTCACATGCAACCTACTCTAAAAGAAATGATTACAAATTTACAAATGAAAAACTCGAGGAAAGAGCATCAAGAAGGCTTGTCTTCATTCTTCCAAGCTCTGGGAAGGCTGGGATAATGGCAGACACATTTTTGGTATTTGCATACACTGGCAGCACAGTGAGGAACAAACACAGCTTTGAGCCTGCTCCGCTTTGATCAGCACAGTAAGGTCACAAATGCTCATCAGATGACTTTTCAGTAACTTCTGTGAAATGGGGCACCATGAATGGAACTGCTTGTGGTGCAAGAAAGGATCATTCATCTTCCCCAGAACCTCCACTCCAGACATACCCCTCGATTCTTTCTCATTAAGTACAAGTGAACGACTAATGAGCAACAAGTTGCTCCGAGACTCAAATTATATGTCTGGAAGATCTCTACAAACAAATCCCTCCCCAGCCAAACAGCAAAAGTAACCATAAGCCTGCCCTCACCCTGCAGAGCTCCCAGTCTGCTCAGGAAGATGCTCCTTCAGTCACAAATATGTTCTTTTCATAAAGGACAAATAAATAACAAATACCAGTAGGAGCTGAAATGTCAACATGCATGATTCATCACTCTCTTCATTAATGATGCCAGTTCAAGAGACAACACCACTCTCCCAGATTACTTCCCTGCCATTAGCTCATGCAACATCGCTCCTCAGCAGCACCAGGGCTCTGGCGGCCTGCGGAGACCTGCCCGTATAAGAATAGTAACGTGAACTCACCGGGATCCCGTATGTTCCTCAAGTATCTACATGTGCCTCTGCCAAACTGGCTCTTAAGGATTCCTACCTCAGGTTACTTCTTTGGTAAAGGCAAATAATCCTCATCTTTACAAAGCAATAGGACGGATGGGGGAGGAAGGAGGGGGAAAAAAAGTTGCTCAAATTTTAAGTTCAAAAAAAGCGACATTTTTAGTAAATAAGCCCTCCACTCAGAGTAGGAATAAAATTTACCAAAATTTTACAAAACCTACTGAGGAAGCAAAACTTAGACCAAAGTTTGCTTTATGCAGATTACATACAAACCCATCTATTACATACATTTTATAAAAACCATGAATAAGTAATGATTCCTTTGAAATCAAATAATGATGCAACATGGCACAAACCCAAAGGTGAGTCAAATAAGCACATGGTACTTTTTATGTTTTATCATTGCTAATTAATGTTCTCTTACAGAGTCTTTTTCAAGATAGAGTTTCTCACGCCACAGTATAAATTCTGTTATTTGATGAATTTTGGAAACACAGGGAATAAATGCTAGCCAGGAAGAAAGCCAGATTGACTCAACAGATTATTCAAAGATTTCTCTTCCTGAGGAGCTGAAACACCACAGTCCCATTACCACAGCACCCAGAACATACAGCATTTTCATTCACAACCTAGTAAAGTAACTTCTGCTCTCTCATCAGAATCCCACAGGCAATTCCATGCTAAATTCCTCTCCAATGTGTCCAGCATCCTCGTTAAACTAGATCCTTTCATCACAGGCTGAAGTAGAAACTTGAGGAACCCTGAGATGGGACAGCTTCACAAGGGATAATTCCACAGCTGGGCTCTAAATTCCCAGTTTCTCACTTTCTAATGCAAGTCCACAAAACAAGAACTTTTTCCTCTAAGTAACGTGGAGTTTGTATTTTGACTATTTTTTAAATGAATGTAAAACAAACAACTGCATTTCAGTGCCATACAATAATGGTACCGGAACCATTCTAAGTCGCATAATTAGGAATTGGTTTTTCCAAGCTCATAAAATCCAGCTGGCAAATAAACCAGAGAGAAATGACCCAGTTCACTGGATCAAGTATTTGCAAGTGCAGTGAGCTCCCAACACTGATTTATCTCCAGTGAGTGGAACAGGCGTGTTCTCCACCTTCAAGTTAAAACGAAGGTACCATTCTGGGCTGGGCTGGAACTAATTTTCTTCACGGTTGCTTACAGAGGGCCACATTCGGTTGAAGACTTCAACTACAAGAGTCAAAAACAACCAGTGAGCTCAGTTCTGTTACCACTGACGACCACAGTAACCTCCCAATGCCCTTACTGGCAATGTCAACGTGTCCTCAGTCACCACAGAGTTCCACATGTCCTGAAAGAATTCCTAGAGGCTGGCACATATTTTTCACATTGGAAACAAAGCACCGAGACAGCCTGAAATTACAGATCGGGCAGACTGCAACGATTATAACCAATGACGTAACAAAGGCTGCAAGACTACAAGCATTTGTGTAATACTAAACATAAAGCACATTCACTTCCTGTACACCAAAAGATGCCATTTTAAGGCTTTGTGCAATACTCCAGACACAAGTTCCCAGCTGGCATTGACCACTCAGAGAGCTCATGGCTGCCAGAAAGGATAGATCCAGCCACTCTATTTCCTACTCCTGCATCCTCCTCCTGTCACTTTCACGTTCCACAGGTCAAGTTCAGTTTGTTGATCAGCAAGAAATGAACTCCACAAAATAAATAGTTGTCCTTCACACAACAGCTGCTCAAAAATTCAACACAGCACAAGACAGGGGGTCCACAAGGCTGTGGGTGGGAGAACAGGGATGAGAGGCTACCGATTCAGCACCACTTCTTAAAATCTGCGTAACCCCGTCAAGAAACAGCACTCAAAGCCATTTGCTTGTCGGCATGTCAAAGGAAATTATCTGGTCAAAGGAAATAACCATTGTGTTCTGAAGAAATTTCATCCTCAAAAGTTGAAGGAATCAATGCTTATACATTAAAAAGACAAGAAATAAGGATTTTGCTTTAGAAAAAAATTGCAAGACAGAAGATCTTTTTCATATTGCAAAACATGGGATTACAGATGTTAACAGGCTCTCAGATGATCTCATGTTTAACCACCTCTAGAAAAGACAAACCTTGATAAAACACAAGGAAGGACATAATCCTTCTCTTTTTCTAATGAGAAAAACCGTGCACAAATCTGGGAGGGTCGCAGGCCCATTTCTTTTGCTTTTAATGTACCAAGAGGCTGTTTTAGTTTTCTGGCTTCCTTCTTATTGTTTTTCTTTTGAGGTCTAACAAAGAAGTAAGATGTGCGACTGAATTTTAACAAGCATCATCCTGAAATTAAACAAAACACAAGATTATAAACTAATAGGTACATAGTATAAATAACTTAAATCTGTCACAAGCAGGCCTGGCATTAAAGTGTTCTTCTGGAAATATGTATAAACCCACACCCGCAGAACTCAAAGAGTACAGAGTGCATAAGGCTATGCTTGATACACATTTGGGCCTTATACCATTTGCATTTATGGTCATTAATATTAATAAGTGAGAATTTACAAGCAGGAAGTTAGGGATGCTTGCCTGCAATGTATTAAAAAATTCATCTTGTAAAAATTCCCTGCACATAACAGATATGCTCACAGATTTCTCAACATCAACATATTTATCACTGGTATTTCTAAAGGTTTAACTTGAAGTAAATCTAGCGTATGCAGCCTGAAATTTAAAACAACCCAGAAGCTCACACAGGATCATGGGAAGACCAATGGAAAAAACAGAGACATGAGAACAAGAGATTAATTGCTACAAGGCAATCAATACTGATAAGGCGTTTATTTTATAAAATTATATTAGTCATCCAGTTATCCTAAATATTTAACCAGTAATTCACACTGCAATTACAAGTCTACAGAGCAGGCCAGTATGCTCCGCTATTCTATGGCCACAGCAGAGATACAAACAGGATACGACCCTGCCACTCCAATGAAACTAGGGTAAATTTGGAGCACACGGTCTTTCACAATACCCTTAGGATGAGTCTACAAAAAAGCAGCACAACTCTAAGTAGTTTGTTTATTTAGAAGCCGAAGAGTCATAAAAGCCACAGACCTCAAACTGGCTAAGATAGTCTTGGCCTAAGCACTACCACTCTCTTTCCACCAACAGTTTGTTTGCAGAGCCAAAAAATGAGATTTTGATTATGGCAAGTGGCAGTATATTGTATTTTCTTCATTCAATCACAGGTCTATCATGCGTCTCCTAGGTAAACATTCCTCCACACTGACCGCCCATAATCTAAGGTGTCTCTCACTATGCAGTAAAAAGCCTCATGTGACTGTAGCCAGCAAATCCTCTTTAAAGCATTCTCACCAAAAGGCACTTCTTACACCAGCTCCTTTTTCCTTTTTAATCCACGCCTTAGGAATGGATGCTTCCAGGTGCAGGTCTGGAAATTAAGTTCTGAGGATTAAATAAGAAAAACAGACAACACCCAACCTTTAGCATTCTGCAGGAATCATTCCAGCCTCCAGCCTGAGCAATGCTGCTGGCAGGGTCTCTGGGCCATGTTGTTGCTCTCCGCAGCATCTTTGCCGTGTTTCTTGTTCTCCTCTCAATCCAACATCGATTTGCCTTCGCTGCTATACCATAGCTATGTTGCACACCCCTGCAGTGCTAATTAGCCTCCATCATTCATTTAAATTCTCCAGATATTTCATTTTCCTTGCACCATTTTCACATTTATAAAAGCCTAAAACCCACACTGGTTCATCATTGTCTAAACCAGCTCACCAACAGTAGCTTTGGAACTTCCCAACACAAACGGAGACGAGAATCTGCCTTTTTCTTCCAAAACACCCATCTGAGCGCCGTCTGCCTCATCATCTCGCATTGCTTTTTTGCATTTTAGCCCCCACCAACCAACCCACGCCTGTAACAGAGAGACACCGCGTGTCATTAGACGCCACATGCCTTACTCACCCCTCAGAGGGCGCAGAGGGAGGGGGTTTAACCCTGCCGGTCCCCGCAGCAGCGGGGGCGAAGGCGATGTGTGTTCGCCTCACGTGTGCGGTACCTGCGGCACCTCCCGCGAACCACGGTGGGAGAAAAACGGCCTCCCTACAGCCTCCCCTGGGCCCGAGGGGATGGATCGGCATTCCGTAGGGCGGAATAAACACCGATCACTTACCCCTGCACGCCGCTTTCTTTTCAAACAAAATAGTCAATTTCCTTTTAAACAAAATAGTCAATTTATCATTGAAGAAATAGAATTTTGGGAAACTCGCTGGTCGCGCCGACCCCGCCTTTCCCGGCGCTCGCCGCCGCCGCATCCCAGTTGAATTAGCGAGGCACCGACAGCGCCGGCTCCCCCTGCTCGGGAACCGCGGGGAGGAACCTCCCAACCCAGCCCTGCTGTTGCGGTCCCCTCGGCCCCGTGCCCCGCCCGCGGGAGGGGCGTGGCGGGGGTCGCGATCTCCCCCCCCCCCCCGCCCACCCTCGAAACCGACACATCGCCGGGCGTTGCCCCCTTACGGTGTGTCCCTGTCGTGTCCCAGCCCCCATCTGTGGCCGCGGGGGCTCACTCGCACCCTCGCGGCCGGCGCTCTGCCGGTCCTTACCTGGCGCGGGAGGCTCCCGGCGGCCCCTCACAGAGCGCGGCTGCGCCTCCCTCTCACCGCATCGTCGGGAACCGCCGCCGCCGCGGCGAGCGCGCGCCCGAAGGGGAGGGGACGGAGGACGGCCGGTATCGCCCCTCCTCGGCGGCTCCTTCACCGCCCGCCCGCCCGCTACAGCGCCCCCTCCGCCCGTTCGTCCGTGCCCGCTGCGGCCTCCCCGGGGAGCGGCCGCTCCTCCCCTGCTCCTTTCCTCTTCGGTGTCCCGGTTCCTTCGCTCGGTCGCTCCGAGCTCGCCGGCGTCTCACGGGAGCCCGCGGAGGGCGGAGAAGGGAAGCGGCGCGCGGCCACGCGCGCTCCCGGGGCTCCCTACCCACCACCCCCCATGAGCGCACGGAGGGGCGCGGCCAAACGCGTATTCATGACGGGGGCACGGCTATACAAAAGAGGCGCGCCAGGGTCCTACCGAGCGCAACCTGCGCTGGGGGCGGGTGCTGTCGGGTCCGCGCCGCGCCCATTGCCTTTTCTTCCTTTCCTTTTTCTCTCCTCCCCTTCCTATCGGGCCGTACCTGGCGCGGCTGCGGAAGGCGGCGGGTGATGCGTCTCGCTGACACCCTGCCGCCTGTACTCGGCTCCGGCCGGGAGCGGGGGAGCAGCGCCCGCGCCCGGAGAGCGACAGAAACTTTCGCGGGAGGCGGGAGTGATGCCGCGGGGCGGAGGCAGTGCGGTGGCGGCGGCGGATGCGGGGCGGGGGCAGTCAGGCCAGATCCGCCGGGGCGGGGGGAACGCGACGGCGGCTGTGGCTGTGGGTGAGAAGCGGAACCTGCCCCGGCCATGTGCGCTCGCAGCCCGGAAGGACGATCCGGACCGATCCCTGTGGGCAGCAGCTCCAGGGCCCCTCTGCCCCGCTCAGGTGAGACCCCACCTGCAGAGCTGCCTCCAGCCCTGGGGTCCCAGTGCAGGAAGGACATGGACTTGTTGGAGGGAGTCCAGAGGAGGCACCAAGATGATTAGAGGGGTAGAGCAGCCCTCTTGTGAGGAAAGGCTGAGAGAATTGGGATTGTTCAGCCTGGAGAAGAAACCAGGGGTGACCTAATTGCCTCTCCCACTACCTGAAGGGAGCCTACAAGAAAGATGAAGAGAGACTATTTACAAAGGCCTGGAGTGACAGGACAAGGGGAAATGGCTTCAAACTGGACGGTCTTCAAGATCCCGTCTAACCCAAACCATGGTATGATTCTGTGAGCTGCAGGGGGGATCGCCCGCAAGGGAGGGAGCAGGAAGCACTTTCCAGGGCAGCTCTACGGGCCAGGAGCAGGCCTCTGGCAGCTCCAAGCTCTCTCAGCACCTGCACAGGGGCAAGGCACCAAAGCCATCTCTGAGGGTTGAACCTGTTGCTGCAGGTAGCACTCGGCCAGGGCTGCCAGAGGGATGTTTGAGCACTGACACGACACGAGGCAATGGAACATGATGGTCCTGGTGCCTGTGTGCTCCTCCAGGTACCTCTGCATGTGTGGGCTCGGGTCTGCTGTGACAACCCCCTCACTGACTTCCACGGGTTCTTCTTAACAAATGAGACTTCTGGGAATAATACATGGAAACCAAAATGTTTTACTCAGCATCACATACAGTTGAAGACCAGAGGTACAAGGAAATGCTGTATTACCTGTCAAAGCTAATATAAGCATTTATTTAAATTACCTAAATAGTGCAAGGTACACACTGAAACCAGCAATCCAATCAGCATCTTGGCATTTCTTAATTGTCCATGTGAACGAAATGTAACTGACAGAAATTTGGGGTTCTCATCAAACTAAAAACATTATTTTTGCACAATAAAAATATATGATGAACAGAATGTTGGGTTTTCACTGAGTACTTCCCTTTAAGAAAACTAATATTTATGTCTTAGTCAACAAAATAATCTTTTTAGTCCAGTACAAAATGTTCTCTTTAATTAAATTATCTCCACTCCCTTAGGATGGATGTCTCGTTAAACCTCCTGGGTGCAGATTGCTTGCCTCCATCTCACCCTGGAATGGTTAAGAACTTTACATCACATCTGCCCACAGTGCCAAATTAATCACCAAAAAAATTAAGCAACAGGGTAATCTTTGGTTGTGAGTTAAGAAAATGACTTGTACAAGAAATAAGCTGCAATAGAAAGAATCCTACCTAGGAAGTGTTAATAAAACCAGTAGAGAGCTCTGGTTTGGGTTTTATGTATATTTGTTGCAGAATTGATGAACAAGATGCCAAGTTCCTGGAACGAAGACGGGATCAGAGTGAACGCAGACATGTCATCCACATCATCTGTCAGTGCAGTCGCTGGGTTTTTCCTTCACAGGAGAGCAGCATCACAGGAAACAGTGCAACAAGCACTTAAATAACAAATTACAGTAGGGAAATCTTCCAGGAATGTTTTCCTCTAAATCCTCCTGCCTCCTGCCCATAAGTGCTTTCCAGAATTGCTCGTCTTCTGCTGCCTTTTAGTCCTTTTTAACCACATGTACTGAGGGGAACACAAAGCCAGAATAATTCCCATTTTTCCTTCAGTAACTTGTTAGCATAGCAAATCACTGACTGTGCACAGTTACAGTTCCAAGGAGGAATAATAGTTCCACCTACAAGAAAATATTCTCAGAACTGATGTCAACTGCTTATATCTGTATCCATATCATTCCTAAGAAAACAGATTTCAAGGCACAGGTTTGTGAAAGAGAAAGGAGGATCTGATGCTTCCAGTACAGAGCTGAGAATCCAAGAATCATTGAGAATGAAAAAGAGTCCGGCCTGTGACTGATCCCCACCTGTCAACCAGACCAGAGCACTGAGTGCCACATCTGGTGCCCTTTGGACACCTCCAGGCATGGGGACTCCACCACCTCCCTGGGCAGCTCTTTCCAATGCCTGACCACCCTTTCTATGCAGAAATTCCTCCTAGTGTCCAACCTGAAAGATGTCAAAGGGAATTAAATAACAGCAAAAAACCAGCTTCCACGTGGCAACAGAGGAGTCAGTGTCTAAATATTTAGTTCTTTGTGTCCAGTCTAAACCTTGTGTTAGTCCCGGGTGAGAATTCCAGTGAAACCGCTGTGCCCATTTCTTACGTGGCCCTGCCTGGCCAAGGCCAATACGCACAGGCAGGTGTGTACAAAGGTTGCGCCAAGTGTCCCCGAATGGTGTTTGGAGCTTTAGTGGCTCCTGAGGCACACGGGACCCCCAGATAGTGACGCTGCACACACTGGCTCCACGGACCAGTGTAAGCTGGGGACTTCAAAGGGAGAACCCAAGGAGGCGTGAACGAGCTTTGTGAAGTCACCTCTTGGGTTTGAAGTTCCTGAGGCAGAGGGCTGAGAAGAAAGCATCTGTATTCTCTGCTTCTGACAGCCTCCCATGGATTTACGAAGGAGCCAGATTCCCCTGGAACACAGGGAGTTTTCTCTGAGACACACAGCATGCTGAGCCCCTGTATCTGGCTTTTCACACTTCCTGAGAAATACAGCACCAACCTGACCAGCCCTGCACAAGCACAGCTGCAGGTATTTCTGCAACATCGGCACCGATCACCTAAAGCCATCCAGATTCACTAAGGCGTGAAGGGGAGTTGCAGGATCGCCATGCCAACTTTGGACCAGAGATCCAGTCCATGTTCCCTTTTGGTGACATCCACACCTTGTTATATCTTCGCATTATAACCACTCCTTCAAACAGCTCTTTGTTCCATCTGCGAACCAGAAACTTCCCATAAAAACTCAATCAATTCTTTGTGTTTGTACTGGAAGCTGCCATGTCTTTGCACAACAGCAAAGACAAAATTCGGCCGTAGTAAACAAGACGTGGCACAGGCATCACAGAATATCCTGAGCTGGAAGGGACCCATGAGGATTATCCAGTCCAACTCCTGTCTTCGCACAGGATACCCCAAGAATCCCGCCCTGTGCCTGAGACCGATTCCCAAACGCTCCTTGAGCTCTGATCAAAATCTGATCACTATGTCCTCTTGCAGGGATCCCAAAAAAGAGAATTTGGTGGCTGGGTACTGAAGTGGAAGATACGTACTAGAGGTGCTCTGCTGTTTTGTCGCTAGGAAGGATTTCTGTAAGTCCCCATGAGAATAGCATTGCTTTCCTCAGCATCCCATTCTTGTTGCTTTCGAAGTCTGCAGAGGACAGTGAGAGGAACTTGTGACAGTGTGGCTTGTGCCTCTCCAGAGCCTTTCAGAAGGCTTCCTCCCTGAAAGAGGGAGATGTGATAGACCAAACCACTCTTTACACAAACAGTGACTGCCTGGCACTCTAGAAGGGAGTTCAAACCAGAATAATTCAGACTGGAACCTTTCAGCTCATGCCTAGACCTTTGCCATGGCACTCTTTTATCCCGAATATCTGTTGTGTAACAGCAGTTACTTTGCAGCTAATGTTTTTAAGGTTAATCATATTTGAACAGAATCAAAAATAAGCAGGAGCTAAAGTATCTGCAGTGCTGGGGCTGTGCCAAACACCCACAGATTCTGTACCCTGTACTCAAGCCTTGTCAAGTAGCTCAGCACATCTTTATTCTAATCATTTACTTTCATTTTATGCCTAACAGAGAATTGTCCTGATTACTCAAGCAAAGCACAGTAAGAAAAGCACAAAAAACATTTGGTCAGCTTTAGGGCCTCAGTGCTGCTGGTGGAGCTCAAGCCTCCACAGCCTGTTACAGTGACAGGTTTCGGTGCATGTGCAGCGGTCACGTAACTCTTGACTCTTCCACTAAGTCTTTTCAATAAGCGATCGGATCGCTCTATGCAGAGAGGTAGCAAGAGCTGCAAAAGCAAGGCAAACCAAACAGGGAATGTATAAACTCCTGCTGTTAGGGACAGGCTGAGAGGACTCCTGTGCTGCAGACCAGCAGGTGTAGGGCCCAGGGCCCTACAAAGGGCACACTGGGCTGGTCCAGATGAGCCGTTACATCAGAGACCCAGGAACACAACCCTCTGGAATACAAATATCCTGCTGCGGGCAGTGCCTTCAGCTAGTCTCTATGCCACCTCTTAAGCTGTCCTACCCCCAGACACTCATTTTCATAGAAGTGCCTCACCTAATATTGAGTTAATGACTGACTTTTTTAAGTGTTTCTGAGGTCACATTGTTAATAAACCTGCAAAACAGTGTGACCTGATGGGCAAAAGTAACCTTGTTCTCCATTTTTCAGAGCATGAACTTTGGGGGTTGTCCTCTGAAAAAGTTTGGGTGCAGTAAATTAAAAGTTAAATCAAAGCTAGAACAATTAACTTGAAGAAAAAAAATCCAAAATTAAATTACCCAAGCACTCAAAGTTAAGGTGGTCCTGGAAGGAAGAGGCCTGAAATAGTGCTTAAGCACTGTTTGACAGGAACTAGAAAACTCGTACAAGGAATAGGCTATGATTTCAGTGTATTGTGGTGGAGCATTATGTCTGCTACATACATGTAATAAACAGAGACTCCTGGTGAGATTATTTGATCAAGGCTGGATTTATTAGAATAGGAAAAATAAGTAAATGTAAAAAACATTTCAGATTCCAAGAAACTCAGCTGGAAAACAGTCATTTGCTGAAGCAGGAGGATGATTTTCCTTTGCAGGAGAAATCATAGAAGGAGGTACAGGGAGCCCAAGCTGGATTAGTGGGAGAATGGAGCTTCACTGAGGGGCATGCAGGGCCAGTTTTTGCTAGAGTTTTAAATATTTTTTCCAGTTATTACACTTTTGAGCATAAGGCAGATCATTCTCTCACCTTGGGGAAAGGGCACATCTATCCTAATGACTAGGTCCCAAAATATCTGGTAAGCCACAGAGCAGGGAACAACAGCTGGGCCCAAGCTAACACATAAAAGAACTGACCCAAGAAGTTTAGGATTTAGATACATTTTCTGTTCAGCAAAAAGTTACACTTCAAAATTTTAATGTCACCTTCCAAAAGCATTACTAATGCAGACCTTCCAATTATCATCCCTTACCTTCAACCTCCCTGGAAATGGCTTGCGGGGCCTTACACGATGCAGGTAGGGGGAGTGGGTTTTGAACGACATCCAGGAGAGCCATTAAGTTCCTTCTTGGCTGCCTTCAAAACCTACCTCAAGTTTCACCTCTGAGACTTGTGTTTCTGAACAAAAAAAATAGCCAGTTAAAGAGGAAAACATTTCTCTAGGCTGCTTTGCAGAATCCACTGGGAAGGACAAGCTCAACAGCAGTAAAGGACTGAGGACACAGAAATTGTCCATTCTCTTGATTCATTTGATGTTCATTTGACTACAGAAATAATATTTATGGCACACAAGAAGCATTAAGAAAAAAATTTAAAAAATAAAAACAGCACGAGAAAAACCATTCCCAAACTGCAATATTTGAGAATGATTTCATATAAAGGAAAATATTAAGTGCAGTAAAACATGTAACTTGAAATAAGAGAAAGAGTGAAATGCATTAAAATGTAGCATTTGAGGAATATAGAACAGATTTTGCCAAGAATTATTAGCATACATCTGCACAACGCCCAAGCACCTATTTTTACTTTTTTTTGGTGGGCCAACAAAGAATTGTGTATTGTTAGTCCAAAAAATAAGAGCTTAAGGTTTGAAAACCATTTGTGTTACATACGTAAAAGAACAATTGTGTTCAAACTACCCTTTCCCCACCACGTTTCTAAGCACAGCGTAATCTTTTCCTCACCTTCATATGGGAATGAGGAAAAAAACACTGGAAAAGGGGTTGTATGGTCATAATCAGAGATCACTTTAGCCCAATTTTGCTGCTTTTGCATCCTAGAACTCTTTCCTCCAGGGGTTTTGCATCCCAGGTAAGCAGTTTTACACTGCAGTGCACATATTCTTTCAGAGGTCACCCTGGATACGTCTCTGGTCCCTGTAGGCCTCAAAAGCTCAAGGGGGAATCCTGGCTCCCTTCAAATAAATGGCAGAACTCCCTTGCTTTGACAGCCATTTTCCACTGTAAATCCCACAGTGACCTGCAGAACTATCCATTTGCTGAAGTGTTTGCCCCATTTTCAGGCTTTTGCAGAGTGAACTTTCCTTCCGGACATACACGCACACTTCCCTACTGTTTTCCAAATTTTTCTAGTTGGAAGACAGTAGAAATATGTGGGGAACGATGTCAAGCTTTGGAACACTTTTCAAATTAGAATAACTTTCAGTTTTGAAAGTAACACCAGGTGTTAAGCAGTAGATGAGTTCATTTTTAAAATGACTGCATAACCCTGAGGCGGTTTTTAGGCTATTTGAGTTTAAAATGTCAGGCTCCTGCTCCGGAGAAGCTCCAGAGCTCTTCAAGACAAACAGCCACATTTCTAGAAACGGAAAGGAGGAGACTGTTTACAGGAGGGGACATCAACACCTTTCGGTGTCAGCTGGACCACAGCATCAGAGAACACCCGTATCTGCAACACACAGATACAAGTTGTATTGCTCCAGGGAAGGTTCAGGCTGGACATCAGGAGTAATTTCTTCAGAAAAAAAGCGTATACTTCCCTCTGGAAGTATAAAACAAACTAGATTTTAAATCATATTTACAGTGCCGGTCATTCACAGGCAGTCTGAATCCACTCGTGTACACACAGATTGTGGGTAAATGGGAAATGGTTACCTTCAGAGCTGTCAGCCCATCACTAGCATTTACTGCAGAACATTAAAAGAACCAGTTACAGCTGACAGCAGACTGGACTGAACCCATGCAGGTACGGACATTTAGAATCTGCTCTGCTTCAGTGAGGCTTCGACACACATGCACACCTCATTAAAATAACACCGGTCCATTATTGTGAAGGTTATAAAAATCTATTTTCTCAAAACAACAAAGATCAACTTTCACAATCCATTTGCTAAATAGGTGGAATGTGAAATTACTTCCCCTGACAATGAGCATTCTGGGGGAACAGTACATGCACAGCACAACGTAACAGGAAATTTTAAATAAGAGCACACAGGGCATTATTAAGTGTCACCATTTGTTAGTGCTGACATACTCGACTCATCACAGTCCCTTTAGGGCTGATGTTAAGTTTGTCATTTTTACAAGGATTGAGTAGTGTTAAATATCACTGTGGCCAAGTATGATTGTTATTTAAAAGAAAATTGATACAAGATATGAAGGGTCACACCTACGGTTGGCGTAACAAGCCCGTACTGCCTCCTTCAGGATGGCAGAGTGATCCCAAATAAAATCACAGAATCACCGTGAGTTGGGAGCGACTTTAAAGATCATTTTGTTCCAGCCCCCTGCTAAACGCAGGGACACCTTCCACTAGATCAGGTTACTCAATCTAGGAGCCTTCTTGCTGTATCCAAGCAAATTCTCACATGCTGCTAAAAAATCCTCCAAAGCCAATAAAAGCTGTGCAACCAAAAATAGTGATACACCTGCCTCAAGAAGCACAAGCACAAATTAATCTTGGGCTTTGGTATACACAAATTCCATGGCCAAAGCTAAGGGCTTGCCCTTGAGTTCAGAATATCCATTAACTGGATCATCACTTTCTTCATGACTTCCTATACTTTACTACTTCACATCCTTCTGTACAAGCAGATTGTTATCAAAACCCCTCTAAGTAACAGGGAGATAAAACAGAAAGAATGAAAATTAGAGCAGAAACTAGGAGAGACTTCCAAAGAGCATTTCAACATCTGCATTTTGGGAGGCTTGTCCTGAAACACGACATTGGATCAGCAGACCTGGGAAGCAAAGGATGAAGCTCTTTCCACACAGGCAGATGACTGCTTTTAATTATTCTTCAGCAGCACATGCTGAAGACAACTTTTTTTGTTTTTGGTAGATAAATGGACTTCTGTCTTTGCCTTCTTATGAATGGTCCCACACTGAACATTCATGTGAGAGAAACCGTGGAGGGGGAGGTTCCCACAAAACAGGGATCTTTCTGTAGTACTCCGCAGCAATTATTTCACATCAAAAAGACCAAAGTTGACAAAATGAACATAAGATCAAAATCCTGGGCAATATTAAAAAGCACTGGCTGCATTTCCTAGTTATGGGAGCATAGAAGCAGGTTGCTTGGTAACAGCTCCTGCCACGATCTGCTCGGAAATCGGCCATAAAAGCAACTCCCATGCCATTGCGGCGTTGCTACAGCAACACGTGCAAGCGATGGATCCCAATTTAGAGACACATCTTAAGCAAAAATATGCTTTCTGTCATTTTAAACATTTTCCAACCCATAAATACATGGTGTCTGCCATTTTGAGCAGCTTCCAGCAAGGCTGGCTCCCGGGGGCTTTGTCAGCATTCTCATCGGTCGAGAATCTGTATGTGTATGAAAGCAATTAGCAAGGGGGGAAAAAAAACAAACGGTGATGTCTGCGGCCCTGGATTGCAGCAGGCTCAGAGTCCAGGCTAGGGGACAGGGTCTGGATTACGGGTCAAGACCTGGGTGAAGGGTCCCAATTAGGAGTCTGCGCCCAGGTTAGGGGCCCAGGCTCGGGGTCCAGGTACGGGTTCCAGGTCCAGTTCTGGGTTAGGGGTCCAGATTAGGGGTCTGTGTACTGGTGAGAGGTCCAGTTCCAGGTCTGGGTTAGGGCTCCAGATTAGGGGTACAGGCCAGAGGACTGGGTCTGGGTTAGGGGTCCAGATTACAGGTGCAGTTTGGGGTTTGGGATCCTGATTAGGGGTCCTGTTCTGGGTTAGGCATCCAGATTAGGGGTTCAGGTCCAGTTCTGGGTTCAGGGTCTGGGTCTGGGGTCCAGGTTAGGAGTTTGTGCTCTGGTTAGGGGTTCAGATTAGGGGTCATGGTTATGGGTCTGGGCAATGTTGGAAGACCAGGCTAGGTGTCCGGGTCCATGTTGGTGGTCCAGATCAAGGGTCCAGGTCTGGTCCTGGGTTAGGGGCTCAGGCTAGGGGTCCCAATCTTGTTTAGGTGTCCAGATTTGTGGTCTAGGTAGGGGGTCTGGGCCCAGGTTAGAAGTCCAGGCTCGGAATCCAGGCTAGGAGACAGGGTCTGGGTTATGGGTCAAGATCTGGGTTAGGGGGCCTCATTAAGAGTCAGTGCCCAGTTTAGAGGCTCAGGTTTGGGGCCCAGGTGTGGGTTAGGGGTTTCAATTAGGCGTACACTTTAGTGGCCCAGGGTCTAGGTCTGGGTTAGGGGGTCATATTAGGGGTCCAACTCCAGTTTGATGTTAGGGTTCCCAGTCTGGGTTAGGGGTCCTGATTTGGGGTGCAGGTTTAGCATCCAGGTTGGGCTCCAGGTCCGGATTAGGGGTCCAGAGTACGGGTCGGGGTCCAGGTAAGGGGTCTGGGTCCCAGTTAGGGGCTCAGCCTAGGGTCCAGGTCTGGGTTAGGTGTTCAGATTAGGGTTGTAAGTCCAGATCTGCATTAGGACCCCAGGTAAGGTGCCCAGGCCAGGGGTCTGGGTCCAATTTAGGGGTTGAGATTAGGGGTCCAGATTAAGGGTCCAGGTTAGCAGTCTGAGTCTGGGTTAGGGGTCCCTGTTAGGGGTTTGCACCCTCATTAGGGGTCTGGGTTATGGTCAGGGGTTCAGATTAGAGATCAAATTTATGGGTCTGGGCAAGGTCAGGGGCCCAGGGTATGTGTGTGGGTCAATTGTCTGAATTAGGGGTCCAGGTCTGGGTTAGGGGTTCAGGCTAGGGGTCCAGGATTGGGATGTCGGTCTGGGTCTGGTGTTGTGCTTAGAGGGTGCAGGGTCAGGTGTGGCTCCTTGCTCTAGATTAGGGGTCCATTTTAGAGGTTAGGGTTAGGGTTTAGGGTCAGGCCAAAACCGCGCATGCGCACTGTACTCATGCCGCCGAAATGGCGCATGCGCAATTCAGTCCGGCTGACAAAACCGCACTTCCGAATTCCGATTGAACCAGCAAAATCCCACACGACAAAAACGAAAGCGCCACCTAAACGACACAGAAACAACGCATGCCCTCCCCCTAAAACTCGATTAGAACACGCGCCAACAGCAGAAAAAACACACATATTAACAAGACAGCACCCGCCGGTACTCGGCGTATGCTCAAAATGGTCCCGTGTAGTCCGCGCATGTGCACAGCATTATCCTAGACACCACTCATGTGCGCAATGCTACTCTGTACTCCGCGCATTGTTATTTATAATGTGGATAGCCCTAATTAGAGGTCCCAATGAGACTTACACCATTTATATTATTACCATTTTTTCTCACTCTACACTTAAGCACAGGTGAAGTAGCCCTTAGTAATTGCCGAGGAGTAATTATATAAGTTAGCAAGAAATTTTCCAACTTACATAGTTATTCTGCTGAAATACTAAATTTTATTTCTTACCAGTTTTCTGCCCCTGCACTCAAGGTGGTTGTAACAAAAAACAAGGTATTGTCATTTCCCTGAAGAATTTTCTTCTATAGCCTAGCCCTCTACTCACTTTGAATTCCAGTCAGAGGAGCCAAACAGCTGCAGCTTGTCAGAGGGCATTTATACCTGGTGGGGATCAGCCTCCTCCCCTTTCCCGGGCACCATGGGAATGAAAGGCGGGCCCAATCAGGGGTATATTAACCGCAGCCTTTGCTAAGTGGCTTCATTCCCTCTCTGGGATGCACTGGGGTAAGAGCTCTTTTCTTCTTTCAGTGAAGGACTCTTTCAGCTTATCTCAGCAGGTTTTCAGCAGATGCTTTTGGTATCCACAGCAACAGAGGCTTTGAAGATGCTGTGAAGAAGATGGTATTGAACACAGGGTGTATGTAAGTTCATGATTTTGGGTTGTGTGTTCAGGGGTGGTAAGGTGCTTTTGTAATTTCTGGTTTTGTTTTGGTTTTTGGTTTTTTTTTTTTTTTTTTTTTAGGAGCACCACAGCTTCCTGAAATTCCAGGTTGTGTCAAGTGTGACGCTTCAGATTTTTTCAGTGGTTTCATCATGTCACCAAAGGGACCTGCCTGATGTCAAAGACAATGTCTGACATTGAGGCTTCTGATGAGTAGGTACAGAATTGTGACCAAAAAAGTGAGAGTAAGGAAGGTACCCAGTTAGCACTTACTACGGGGGGGTTTTGAAGGCAGCCCGGTGAGAAAGGGCATCTGTCTGAGGGCCCCCTAAGGTTTTCCATAGGCACCGGGAACACATTTACACATCTTACAGCACACAAGCATACACACTGTACTCGCAGAAATGCCCTATAGCTTTACCTCTCCCTAACCTAGGCATCCATCATAAGGGTAACTCCTGCATTTTCATCATCCTAAGGTTTAAATTGAGGGTGAAGCCTAGTTGTCCCTCCTTTTTAAGGGCTTAAAATGAAGTGGAAAATATCCTCTTTTTTTCCATTACTTAAGAGTGAGGGAATCCCCCCTTTTCCCACTGTTTTAGAGGGCTAAATTAAAAGGCAGAAGCCATTTATTTGCCATTATATGAGCTTAAGTAGAGGTAAACATCCCCCGTTCCCTTATTTTAAGGGGTTCAACTGAAGTAAACTCTCCCTTTTTCAGCATTTTAAGGGTATAAATCTGCATTTCTGGGTGCTTCTACCCCTGCCCCGGTAACAAGTATCACGTACGGGAGTGAGTCCGGCAGGTAGGGAACCCTAAGGGCATCTGAGAGTCTCTTATTTTTTTTATTTTTATAGCCCTAATTAGAGGCCCTAATGACAGTTATACTATTCATATTTTTGCTCTTGTCTGCCACCCTACTTAGTCATGTGCAGATTACTACTTAGTAATTGCTAAACAACAATGATGCAAGTTAACCAGAAATTATCCTATTTATCTATCTGTGCTGCCAAAACACAAAGTTTTTCTTTTCACTTGGTCTGTGCCCTTTCGCTCAATGTAGTTGTAGGGAAGAAGAAGGTGTCATCATTTCCGTGAAGAGTTTTCTCCTCTGTTTAATCTAGCCCTATACTCACCTTGCATTTAAGTCAGAGGAGCCAAACAGCTACAGTTCCTCCGAGGGCTTTTATAGCTCACTGTATTTGCCTCTTCCCTTTTCTCAGCCACCGTGGGAACAAGAGGCAGGCCCAGTCAGGGATATGTTAACCCCAGCCCTTCACAAAGAACATCATTCCCTCTCTGGGATCCAGTATTGTAAGACCTCTCCCCTTATTTCAATTAAGAATATCTTTCAGCTTATCTCAGCTTTTTTTTCAGCAGATTCTTTTGGCATCTAAAGCAACAGAGGCTTTGAAGATGCTGTGAAGAAGGGTAGCATTGAACACAGGGAGTATGTAAGTTCATGATTTTGAGTTGTGCGTTCAGGGGCGGTAAGGTGCTTTCGTAACTTCTGTTTTCGTTCCTTTTTTTTTTTCTTTCAGACACATCCCAACTTCTGGGTTGTGTCAAGAGCAATACTTCAAATTTTTTCAGCAGATTCACCGCGTCACAAAAGGGACCCGCCCCGCATCAAAGGCAACGTCCAAAATCGAGGTTAATGACGGGTAAGTCACGGGTCACAACCAGGAGAGGGAGCGTGAGCAGGGTAACCGGTTTAGGAATCGCCAGAAAGGGTTTTGAAGGCAGCACGGTGGGAAAAGTTGCACATTCAGGGGCCCCCTAAGGCTTTCCCTCAGGCACAGCAGATGCATTTACATGTCTTAAGGCAAACAAATGCACCCACCACACTCAGAGAAACACTGTATAACTCAGTCTCTCACTAACCCAGATGCCCATCGAGATGATGGCCACAGCCTTTGACTCGGGACCCGGACACATTTAGGAGATAGCAAGTAGCCGAATTGTTGGCATTTAGCCCATATGCCTCTAAACTTGTGCTTTGATTTTGGTTTTCTTTATCAGAGAGGACTAAGAGGCCCTGGCTATCATGGGGCCTTCCAAGACGGCCCAGGAGGACTAGTTTTGCATCCAACCTTTCACCTCACCAATCATCCAAAAGATAAGTCGGGGGCCACGACCGGCGGATGGGACGATAGCAGGGTAGCGGGTTGGAAATGCCCAGGAGCGATTCAAAAAACTAGTGTAGGAGAAAGGGAGGTCCTCAAAGGTGCCTCTTAGGGCAGCTAAAGGGTGCAGCTCTACTTTGATTTGCAACTGTAGTGTGTGCAGCGCAGAGCAGTTCTAGCGTGTTGCTGTGTTGTCTAGCGTGTTGCTGTGTTGTCTAGCGTGTTGCTGTGTTGTCTAGCGTGTTGCTGTGTTGTCTAGCGTGTTGCTGTGTTGTCTAGCGTGTCTTGGGGTTCCCTTGGATCAGATATCTCTGCCTTTTACCCTTGAGGACCTTATCGCAAGCATCAGCTGTCATCTCTAGGTTCCTGAACATTTGCGCTTCTCGGCACGATGACCGTGTCGCTCATTCTTTTACTGGCGGGCTTGGCTGCATCTCGGAATCGCATCTTGGAAACATCGAGTCATATGTCTTTTGAGGCCTCATTCCCAGCCGTATGGCCTTCCATCCTTTCCGGCCATGAGTCATAATGTTTGAGGCTCATAAGGTTGCAAGGGTCTGGGGAGCATTCCAAACGCAGCATCGTGACCGACAGTTCTTGTAACAGGTCGCTCTATTGCAATCTTCTGCTTCTTAGAGCCTCCTCCTGCTGCTGTGCCATCGCTCATCTCTTGGCATTGTCTCGGTCCCCGCCGTCATTCTTCCCCCTGAGAGTTTTTTTTTTTATCATCCTTGTATCACACTGTTTGTAGCACAATGTGTTTGTGTTTAGCCTGGAACTGCTCTGCCCTGTGGAATAGATGGGGAGCGGGGGGTCGGAGGAGTACAAAGAAGACTTTACTGGTAGCCTTTTGCTTTGCTTAGCCAGCTGAGCCACACCTCAGGTGCAGCAACTGTGGCCAGTCCTCACAGAGTTGGGTGGAGACAGCAGGAGCAGTACAGCAGCGTCTCGCAGGTGTCCAGTCATTTGTCTTAATGCACTCTATTGTCGCCTCCCAGGCAGTTTGATTTGTGAAATGAGAACTTGGGAAAGGTTTAGCTTTCCCTGAGTGTCCGAATGACATTGACAAATAACTTTTTTGCAGAGGCAGAGGGATAGGATGTGAACTCCATATGAACGGAGGAGGCCAGAAGAGCACTACAACGCAGGCGGTCGGCACCGGACGTTGGAGCGACGGCCTGACTTTCGGCTCCACTATTAACTCGTCGTTGGGCTTTTTGTTTTATTTTGAAGGCTTGAAGTGCTCGGCGCAGCCAGATATCGGCTCTGGGGAACCGTTAACCGGATGCGTACCGGCAACCGAGATGAGTATCATCAGTTCCAGCACGGATAGATGCTACTGGGGTTGTTGTATCAGTAATGAAACTATAAGTGGCCTTTGTTTTTTTTTTTTTTTTTTGTGTTTTACAGGTGGTCTTACTGCTAGTCTCATATGACAGAGACCCTTGCAGAAAGAGAGAACAGTCAAGCGGTTTCAGAAAGAAACTACCACCGCAACACGACAGTTTTGGGCCCTACTTTGGTATGTGCCTTTCCCTTTTTTTTTGCCCCTTCTCTGCGGGGAAAGTCAGTCATCATTCAGCTTTTCAGGGGAGCTGTAAATAGTGGCTGTGTTATCGGATTGTTCTTTGTCCTTATTTTTAGAAAGTAATGCCGAATATCAGCAGTCACGGTCAAACGAGAGGTGAGCAGTGACCAGGTCAGAACAAGTTATCGCTTGGGTCCCAAATTCTGGTGCAGCTCTAAATGTCAGTTGCCGTGTGTTTTACGCGGTCCACTCATACTGCCCCCTAGCCAACCGGCCAACGGACCCGGTTCTCCAGTCTCGTGAGCCCTCCGGGAGTGTTACAGGACTCTGTGATGAAGTCTTTACCTTCTGCCTTTGAAGATCCCATTTGGGTAGCCGTAAGTAAATGGCCGAGGAGTTGCGGTGAGTCGGGGAGGTCGGGGGGAAGAATGAGGGTCCACTCAAGTTCCAGCAGTGCCACATCACCTTGTCTCTTCTTAACCTAGGTATACCCGGAGATGAGGACAGCAGCCTCTGAGAGCGGCCGAAGCGTGCGGCCCGAGGACCCGGGCCTTCCTGGGAGAGGGTGAGTAGCAGAATTGCTCGGTTTTGGCCGACATGCCGCTCAGTTCACGCGCCGATGTTCGGTTTTGTTTATTGCAGCCGAAAGAGAACTAAGACCGAACAGCCCGGCGACGGCCAGAAATTCCCGGACGGCGACACGGCCTTCTTTTGCACCCACCTCAGATTTGCATCCCCAGACGTGCGAGAGATAAGTTGAGGGCCGCAATCCGCAGAGGGGATGAAGGCGGGGTGCCGTGTCGGGACTCCCCGTGAGGGATTTTTGATTCAGGCTTGGAGAGGGGGATGTCCAAGAAGTGCCCCCTTAAGGCGCATGAAGGGAAAGTCTCATTTATGATCACAATGCTGAGGTTGTGCAGGGCAGAGCAGTCCCGGTGCATGTGGTGTCAATTGTCTCTTGTGCATTCTGTGTCTTTTGGGTACTATGTGTCACATTTTTGCTTTAGCCCATCAAGGGCCTCATCAGAATTGCCAGGCATCATTCTCAGCATCTTTGAGTTCCTCGGCCCAACACCGGTACCGTTGAACCTTTGACCCGGGAGCTCGGGTGTGCATCAGAATCACATCCCTCTTTAGAGGCCGCAGGTCAGATGTCTTGTAAGGTCTTGTTCTGAGCTGTCTCGACGGCCGTGCATGGCAAGGCTCCATTGTAGATGATTAGGACTTATCAGAATGTGAAAATAGGTAGAGGATTTTCGGAGATCCATCTTTGCGGTTCTTGGAGTAAATTATTCTAGTAGTCTCTTTTTCCTCCAGGGTTCTCAGAGCCTCATTGGCTCACCATTGGTCTCACCTCGGTCATCTCATTCAGCATCGTCTCGGTCCTTGTGGTCATTCTTCTCACCGAGAGTTTTCTCCTTGCCGTTGCCTCCCAGCATTTGTCACGTCCTGTGTCACAGGCATCTGCGTGTATTTGGCCCAGAGCTGCTCTGCCCTGCCGCATAGTTGGGGTATAGGTGTAATAGGATTAAAACTTTTACTGTTAATTTTTCAATCGGCTTAGACAATTGAGCCTACAATTTAGCAGTCATCCCACACCTCCAGGTCGATGGCCTTATGCATGCGATCTGCAGGAGAGTTGCATCCTGGGGACTTGAAATTTCTAAACTAGGGTGTAGTTGGACTCTAGATTGTATTCCTAGGTTGATGCATGACGTCTTGAGCTGTTTAAGTTGTCCTGCAGCACTCTGACTCTGTCCTGACTTTCTCTCAGATGCAGATGGATTGAATCTGCTGCTGAGTGCCCCATCCCAGGTGCGGAGGTTCCCCTGAGAAGGTCAGTAGCAGTTTCTCTATGCAGGGAAAACATGAAGTGCTTTGTTACAGCTTTGTTCTTTGTCCTTATTTTTAGGAAGTAATGCCAGAGATCAGCAGTCAAGGTGAAGCCGGCAAGGTGAGCAGCGGACAGAAGCAGTTGTTATTACTGCTTTAATTTCTGGTGCAACTCTAAGGGCCCATTGTTGTTTGTTTGTTTTAGGTGGCCCACTTTTATTACGCCATGCCGCCTTCATGGACCGGCCGACAGACGTGGCTGTCTGCCATTGCGAGCCCTCTGGAAATACTACAGGACTTTGTGATGAAGCCTTTACCATTTCCATTCGTAGACGCTATCCGGGGAGCCTTCAGGAGTGTCCGAGGAGTTGCGGTGAGTCGGGGAGGTTGGGAGGAGGAATGAGGGTCCACTCAAGTTCCAGCAGTGCCACATCACCTTGTCTCTTCTTAACCCAGGTATACCCGGAGATGAGGACAGCAGCTTCCGAGAGCGGCCGAAGCGTGCGTCCCGAGGACCCGGGCCTTCTTGGGAGAGGGTGAGTAGCAGAATTGCTGGATTTTGGCCAACGTGCCGCTCAGTTCACGCATCGATGTTCGGTTTTCTTTATTGCAGCCGAGAGAGAATTAAGACAGAATAGCCTGGTGACAGAAATTCCCGGACGGCGACACAGAATTCCCGGATGGCGACACAGCCTTCTTTTGCACCCACCTCAGATTTGCATATCCAGACGTCCGAGAGATAAGTCGAGGGCCGCAACCCGCAGAGGGGATGAAGGCGGGGTGCCGTGTCGGGACTCCCCGTGAGGGATTTTTGATTCAGGCTTGGAGAGGGGGATGTCCAAGAAGTGCCCCCTTAAGGCACATGAAGGGAAAGTCTCATTTATGATCACAATGCTGAGGTTGTGCAGGGCAGAGCAGTCCCGGTGCATGTGTTGTCAATTGTCTCTTGTGCATTCTGTGTCTTTTGGGTACTATGTGTCACATTTTTGCTTTAGCCCATCAAGGGCCTCATCAGAATTGCCAGGCATCATTCTCAGCATCTTTGAGTTCCTCAGCCCGACACCGGTACCGTCGAACCTTTGACCCGGGAGCTCGGGCGTGCATCAGAATCACATCCCTCTTTACAGGCCGCAGGTCAGATGTCTTGTAAGGTCTTGTTCTCAGCTGTCTCGACAGCTGTGCATGGTGAGGATCCATTGTAGACGATTAGGACTTCTCAGAATGTGAAGATAGGTAGAGGCTTCTGACCGTCTCGGGCATCCATCTTTGCGGTTCTTGGAGTAAATAGTTTTAGTAGCCTCTTTTTTCCTCCAGGATTCTCAGAGCCTCATCGGCTCACCATTGGTCTCACCTCGGTCATCTCATTCAGCATCGTCTCGGTCCTTACTGTCATTCTTCTCACCGAGAGTTTTCTCTCCTTTGCCGTTGCCTCCCAGCATATTTCCCGTCCCGTGTCACAGGTGTCTGCGTGTATTTGGCCCAGAGCTGCTCTGCCCTGCTGCATAGTCTGGGTATAGGTGTAATAGGACAAGTCCCATGGATTTGAAATTTTAATATAGGGTGTAGTTGGAGTCCAGATGGTATTCCTTGATTGGCACAAGATGTTTGGAGCTGTTAAGTTATCATGCAGCACTCTGACTTTTGTAATAACTTTCTTTCAGATGCAGATGGATTAAATCCATCGCAGAGCACCCCATACCGACTGAGCAGGTTCCCCCGAAAAGGTCAGTCTCTGTTTGTCTTTGCAGGGGAAACATAAGGAGTGGCTATGTTAAAGCATTTTTCCTTGTCTTTATTTTCAGGAAGTCATGCCAGAGATCAGCAGTCAAGGTGAAGCAGGCAAGGTGAGCAGTGACCAGTGGATAGGATGAGGTGTTATCACTCTGGGTCCCAAATTCCAGCACAACTCTAAGCATCCATTGTCGTGTGTTTCTTTTAGGTGAGCCGCTCACAAGGTGTCCCCGGCCAGGATGCCAGAGGCCAGGTGGGTACCAGGTTAAGGTATAGGCAAGGCATACTTCAGTCAGACTGGAGCGGTTGTGGTTTCTCAGCATGATTTTTTTGCTTTGTTTCTTTCAGGTGCTGCCACTGCTCTAGGTGTGGCAAGGAATAGAAGCAAGGAGGTGAGATGGCATTCTGGTGGTGTGACTAATAGGCGGGAGGTATGCAGCAGCACAGTGTCTACCTTTTCATTTTGCAGGTGTACTCCGGGCAGCCTCCAGAGTCGAATCAACATTTGAGGTGAGCCAGGGCAGCGGTGCGGCAGAGCCCCGGGGATTATTCTTCCGGAGGGCGACGGTCACGTTTTCCGTTTTGTCGCCTTAGGTACCACGAGCGAGTCCGGAGCCGAAGTTCGGACGCGGCAGCGCCAAAGGGGACGCGTCTTTTTCCAGCGAGGACGGATTCTTTCAGCTCATCATTCAAAAGCTAAGTGCGGGGACCGGTGGTCGGGATAAGGGGAAAAACAGTTATATCATCACAGGAGGCAATTTGAAATTAGTTTAGAGGAGAGGGCTGTAGTGGGATGGGCCCCCAGAAAGTAAGGGAGAGGGTTTCCCCTCAGCATCACTGGAGCCTCCGCCGGGCAGGCAGGTTCAGACCCGTCTCTGCGTTCTCGTGAGCTTCGCGTCGTTGGCCTCCTTCGAGCCTCGCCGTCGTCGGGGATCTTTTCGCCCGATGAGCCCGCCTTCGGATCTGGGCGATCACCACGGTTGCCCGGCAGTCGTCGCTTTCTTCTCTAGGCCTACCGAGTTTCTAGAATATCCTCTTAACAGCTTGTGCACTAAGTTCTTGTAAGCAGTTATGTTTCACCAATTTCTGGTATTGTCATAGAGCTTGCTTTCCTTTGATATCATCAGCCTCTGGCTCATCTTGCGGTAGGAACCTTTGGTCCCTAAGGTGAAACTGCCAGGCACTTTTAACTTGTGTCTATGTCGTGTAGTTTGTGTCTATGTCGTGTAGTTTGTGTCCATCGTCTTCCATGTCGTAGGCCCTTGTTACATCCCGGCACTTTATCAGCATCATTCTGGGCCATCCAGGCCAAGCTCTACTCGCGTACTTTCCCGGATCGCGCTCGTTCCGGCATCTTTATATTTTTCCTTTCTGAGACCAGAAGAAGTAGACAAGATGTTCTCATCCATCTTTTTTCTCAGCTTCGGTCGGCCCTTCTCTTCACGTGCCATTCCATCAGATGTCTGTAGGGAGCACATTTGACTCTTCTCAGGTGACCCGGTAGTTCCGTAGGTTCCGTCTTCTCAAAGCCTATTGGGCTTGATAATTAATCTTCCAGAGAGTTATCTTAAATCCTAGCTTGTATTGTATTGTATTGTACGTATCTACCCTGGCTTGTATTGTATTGTACGTATCTATCCTGGCTTGTATTGTATTGTATGTACCTACCCTGGCTTGTATTGTATTGTGTTGTATTGTATGTATCTATCCTGGCTTGTATTGTGTTGTATTGTATGTATCTATCCTGGCTTGTATTGTGTTGTATTGTATGTATCTATCCTGGCTTGTATTGTATTGTATTGTATGTATCTATCCTGGCTTGTATTGCATTGCATTGTATTGTACGTATCTACCCTGGCTTGTATTGCATTGCATTGTATTGTATTGCATTGTACGTATCTGCCCTGGCTTGTATTGCATTGCATTGTATTGCATTGTATGTATCTGCCCTGGCTTGTATTGCATTGCATTGTATTGCATTGTATGTATGTATCTACCCTGGCTTGTATTGCATTATATTGTAGGTATCTAGCTTGTATTGTATTGTGTGCACTGCCTGTCCATGTTGCAGTTAAGCTTAGAGCTGCCCTGTCCTGGCCCATAGTGTTAGGTAGGTAGAACAGTTAGGAAACTTTGTTTCATATTTTTCTATGGGGTTAGATAACTTATGGGCTTGGTACAAAGAACTACTAAGCATCAGAGAGCCACTCCTTGACTGCCTTCTGTTGTCTTGCAGGTCCCTGCGGTGGATTCGGATCCCTCCGGTCATGGAAGAGGAGTCTTAGGGTGTTCTTCAGTGTAGCCTTTTGAGTAAGGGTTGCAGTCAGTGTGAAAGCTGAGGAGTGTGTGTCTGTGGAAGTCTGTGAAAGTTTGTGTTTGTGTTGGCTTGTGTCCGCCTGTGAGAGCGTGTGTGCTGACTGGTTCTAACCATGTGTGTATGCTTTTTGCCTTTCAGGCTTTTCAATAAATTTTTAAACTTAGAATAAAAAATCCCCAGCTGGGGGGTTTTTTTTTTTCCCCCCGGCTGGGTTTTTTTTTCCTCGGTCCCAGCCGGTCTGCGAGGCGAGGTTCATTACCAAAGTTAGGGTGCAGACCCGGGTGGGACTGGGGTTTTGTCAGGCAGGAGGATTTTTTTTTTTTGAGGCTCCCGGGAACCACGTTCCCGAGGAGCGGTGAGAATGTGGGTTTGCGTGTTTGTCGGTGCCGAGTGGTTCTAACCTTGCATGTATGATTTTTGCCTTTCAGGGTTTTCAATAAATTTTTAAACTTAGAATAAAAAATCCCCAGCCGGGGGGGGTTTTTTTTTTTCCCCCGGCTGGGTTTTTTTTCCCTCGGTCCCGGCCGGTCTGCGAGGCGAGGTTCATTACCAAAGTTAGGGTGCAGACCGGGGTGGGACCGGGGTTTTGTCAGGCAGGAGGATTTTTTTTTTTTTGAGGCTCCCGGGAACCACGTTCCCAAGGAGCGGTGAGAATGTGGGTTTGCATGTTTGTCGGTGCCGAGTGGTTCTAACCTTGCGTGTATGATTTTTGCCTTTCAGGGTTTTCAATAAATTTTTAAACTTAGAATAAAAAATCCCCAGCCGGGGGGTTTTTTTTTTTTCCCCCCGGCTGGGTTTTTTTTTCCTCGGTCCCGGCCGGTCTGCGAGGCGAGGTTCATTACCAAAGGTAGGGTGCAGACCGGGGTGGGACCGGGGTTTTGTCAGGCAGGAGGATTTTTTTTTTTTTGAGGCTCCCGGGAACCACGTTCCCGAGGAGCGGTGAGAATGTGGGTTTGCGTGTTTGTCGGTGTCGAGTGGTTCTAACCTTGCGTGTATGATTTTTGCCTTTCAGGGTTTTCAATAAGTTTTTAAACTTAGAATAAAAAATCCCCAGCCGGGGGGTTTTTTTTTTTCCCCCCCGGCTGGGTTTTTTTTTCCTCGGTCCCGGCCGGTCTGCGAGGCGAGGTTCATTACCAAAGTTAGGGTGCAGACCGGGGTGGGACCGGGGTTTTGTCAGGCAGGAGGATTTTCTATTCAGGCTCTCGGGAACCACGTTCCCGAGCGCTCGTTAGAACGGTTGTGATGAGGAGGAGGCTGGATTTCTGTGTGAGCTGAAGGACGTGCGTGTGTTTGATGGGTGTTACCTTTTCTGTGTGGTGCTTTTGTTTTGGGTTTCTTGTAAGAAGAAAACTCTATGTAATGGAGTTGTTGGATACAGAGAAATGGTTATATTGTGTTGAAATGTATTTGGCTTGTCTTGGCCGTATTGGTCTGTATTGCATTTGCTGCTGTATTTGAATGTATTGCTCTGTATATGAATTGTCTTTTTATTGAAGTGTGTACGGATTGTATTTGTATCTGCGTTTGTATACATTGTTTCCATGTGCTTTGCTGACCTGTAAAAAAAAAAAACCACTTTATTCAATAAAGTCAACTCCACCCTAATAAAGATACCCCCCCCCCCTTGTGGCTCCTGTCTTTATTTGGTGTGGTTTAGTTACTTTCTAACTGTACTTCTTGCTTTGCTTCTCACTTTCCTTTGTGTTTCTCTTTTACTTTTATTTCTGGTAGTATCAAGTCTGTCCCTGTGTCTGTTTCTCACTGTTTCTAACTCTTAAGTCTATGCCTCTTTCTGTGTTTCTCTATTTGTCTCTTTCTTTCCCTGTTTCCTTTCACTCTAACTCTATTCCTTTTCCTCTTTATTTCTTTCTATTTGATCAACTCTCTCTCTTTCCCTGTTTCTCTTGTTCCTTTGACTGTATTTCTCTATTTCTGGTTTTCTATTTCTCCAACTTTAATTATTTCTCTACTTTCTGTTTCTGTGGTTCTCTATTTTTCACTTTCTGCTTGTTTAACTCTATTTCTCTATTTCTCCAACTCTATTTCTCTATTTCTCCAACTCTAATTGTCTAATTCTCTATTTCTCCAACTCTAATTGTCTAATTCTCTATTTCTCCAACTCTAATTCTCTAATTCTCCAGTTCTCCAACTCTAATTCTCTATTTCTCCAACTCTAATTCTCTATTTCTCCATTTCTCCCACTCTAATTCTCTATTTCTCCATTTTTCCAACTCTAGTTCTCCACTTCTCCAATTCTCTATTTCTCCAATTCTATTTCTCTATTTCTCCAACTCTAATTCTCTCTCGTCTCTCTTTCATTTCTCTCTTCTATTTCTCTCTAAGTCTAAGCAGCAGTAGAAATTGTCATGCTCCCTGGGAGTAAAAAAAAAACTTTAAATATTTAATAATAACAATAATAAATACTCCCAGGGAGCATCAAAATTTCTACTGCTGCACCGGACATATTATTTTTATTCTTTTCTTTATATATAACTATATAGTATATAGGGACCCTAATTAGTGCTCCAGATGGGAGTAACTAAAAATTAGATTGATTGATTACCATATACCATGACTCCCATCTGGAGCACTAATTAAAGTAACCAATTAACTAATCACTAGGCTAATGACTTAATTGGATAATTAGTTAATTAGATAATTAGCAAAAAATTTTTCCGGCGGCCACACAGCAACATAAAAACCCGAACGATACAGATAGGAACCACACCATCCTGCCGAGCCACTGAAACACGGCATGAACACGACGACCGCCGTACATAAGCGACACTGACATGAAAAAAATGCCGCAACGCCGAAATCACCTATCCGGACCGCCATCTGGTGACCGAAACCAGGCACTACACCCTGACCACCGCAATCGCGCATGCGCACGTCACTCCACGCACCGAAACGACACTTCCGCATTCGGAACGAATCAGGAAAACAACACACAACGAAAACAAAAGGACGGCCGTAACAATAAAAAAAGAGTACATGTCCGCGCGCCAAAACGGGAGCAAAATACGCGCCCAGAGCACAAAAAACACACACATTAAACAAAAAACGGCGCCAAATACTCCGCGCATGCCCACTGCGTCCGGAACTACCAAAATGTCCGCCGCAGTACCCGGATGTACTCCGCGCATGCTCAGTACGTCCCGAACTACCAAAATGGCCGCCGTAGTACCCGGATGTACGACGCGCATGCGCACAAGGTGCAAAACTACCAAAATGGCCGCCGCAGTACCCGGATGTACTCCGCGCATGCGCACTTGGTCCCAAACTACAAAAATGGCTGCCGTAGTACCCGGATCTACTCCGCGCATGCGCACTTGGTCCCGAACTACCAAAATGTCCGCCGCAGTACCCGGATGTACTCCGCGCATGCTCAGTAGGTCCCGAACTACCAAAATGGCCGCCGCAGTACCCGGATGTACTCCGCGCATGCTCAGTAGGTCCCGAACTACCAAAATGGCCGCCGCAGTACCCGGATGTACTCCGCGCATGCGCACTTGGTCCCGAACTACCAAAATGGCTGCCGTAGTACCCGGATGTACTCCGCGCATGCGCACAAGCTACAAAACTACCAAAATGTCCGCCGCAGTACCCGGATGTACTCCGCGCATGCTCAGTAGGTCCCGAACTACCAAAATGGCCGCCGTAGTACCCGGATGTACGACGCGCATGCGCACAAGGTGCAAAACTACCAAAATGGCCGCCGCAGTACCCGGATGTACTCCGCGCATGCGCACTTGGTCCCAAACTACAAAAATGGCTGCCGTAGTACCCGGATCTACTCCGCGCATGCGCACTTGGTCCCGAACTACCAAAATGTCCGCCGCAGTACCCGGATGTACTCCGCGCATGCTCAGTAGGTCCCGAACTACCAAAATGGCCGCCGCAGTACCCGGATGTACTCCGCGCATGCTCAGTAGGTCCCGAACTACCAAAATGGCCGCCGCAGTACCCGGATGTACTCCGCGCATGCGCACTTGGTCCCGAACTACCAAAATGGCTGCCGTAGTACCCGGATGTACTCCGCGCATGCGCACAAGCTACAAAACTACCAAAATGTCCGCCGCAGTACCCGGATGTACTCCGCGCATGCTCAGTAGGTCCCGAACTACCAAAATGGCCTCCGCAGTACCCGGATGTACTCGGCGCATGCGCACTACGTCCAGAACTACCAAAATGGCCTCCGCAATACCCGGATGTACTCGGCGCATGCGCACTCGGTCCCGAACTACCAAAATGGCCTCCGCAGTACCCGGATGTACTGGGCGCATGCGCACTCGGTCCCGAACTACCAAAATGGCCTCCGCAGTACCCGGATGTACTCGGCGCATGCGCAATTGGTCCCGAACCACCAAAATGGCCTCCGCAGTACCCGGATGTACTCGGCGCATGCGCAATTGGTCCCGAACTACCAAAATGGCCGCCGCAGTGCCCGGATGTACTCCGCGCATGCGCATCAGGCCCTGAACTACCAAAATGGCCGCCGCAGTACCCGGATGTACTCGGCGCATGCGCACGTGGTCCCGAACTACCAAAATGTCCGCCGCAGTACCCGGATGTACCCCGCGCATGCGCACTAGCTAGCGAACTACCAAAATGGCCGTCGCAGTGCCCGGATGTACTCCGCGCATGCGCACTACCTAGCGAACTACCAAAACGGCCGTCGCAGTACCCGGATGTACTCCGCGCATGCACACTACCTAGCGAACTACCAAAATGGCCGCCGCAGTGCCCGGATGTACTCCGCGCATGCGCACCTGGTCAAGAACTACCAAAATGGCCGCCAAAATACCCGGATGTACTCGGCGCATGCGCCTTAGGTCCCGAACTACCAAAATGGCCTCCGCAGTGCCCGGATGTACTCCGCGCATGCTCAGTACGGTCGCAACCTACTGCGCATGCCCAGAACGGCCCCCTACGCATCAACCAATCACAGACATGAACACCACAAAGGCCACACCTCCGAGGTGATAAAAACCCGACCCCGGCGGCCATTTTCTCATTTCATCGGCAGGAACCACAGACGAAGGATCCCCTCACAGCTCCACAGGACCAAGAAGGCCCAAAAAACAAGGTAGGGACCTCATCGGGGGAATAATATTAGGGCTTAGACAAAACGGGTGACTAGTAACTGTATAACATTTAGGGTTACCGTCTACTTGACTACTTAGGGTTACGTGTGAGGGGGAAGGCCGAAGGTGAGGCCTAGGCCTGACGGCTACACCTGAGGGCTAGGCCTGAAGGCTAGGCCTCAGGCTTAGGGTTTAGGGTTTACATTTAGGTTTAGGGTTTAGCTTTAGGTTTAGGGTTTACGTTTAGGGTTTAGATTTAGGTTTAGGGTTAGGTTTAGGGTTAGGGTTAGGGTTTAGGTTTACAGTTTAGGTTTAGGGTTTAGGGTTTAGGTTTAGGGTTTAGGGGTTGGGGTTAGGGTTAGGGTTTAGGGTTAGGGTTAGTTAGGGTTGGGGTTGGGGTTGGGG
>JAVTVJ010000797.1:0-72935 GCA_034509425.1 Eopsaltria australis
GCAGAGAATCCTGATATTGCCTCTGACTACAGGGAAGTACTCAAACTCTACAGAAGATTGTACTGAGCACAGCATTTTTACCACACCACAAAATATTTTAAGGTTATTTTGTTTAGTAAGAGCATAAGCTAACATATATTTATCACAGAGGAGATTTTAGCTGCAGGTAGAAGTGGCAAACTGTTTGGACATGTTTTTTTAATTATTTTTGACCTGATTTTATTTACATAATTAAATTATTAAATTCTTAAATTGGAGTAGTTCAGTGTGATGTGTAGACATTCAATGTAACAATAACTGTACCTCACTTTCAGATTGTTCCTGAATATCTTCACCATTTTCATGTGCATGTATATTATCCTTTCACAGCAGCAGAAATCAATCTACAGGCAGCATTGCAAAAGATTCCTATTAGAAATGTTTATCCTTTGAACTTCTTTTTGAAGAAACAAGTCCTTGAAATTGTCCGTAGCACTCTTCATTGCAGATTTTGGGGGCTTTTTTGCTGAAGGTTTGGGTTTTCCTTTAAGTTTAGTGCTACAGTATTGTTAAATATCAGACGGAGTTATATGGATTTTAATTAAAGACACATTTCTTTTATTGTAGTGTAGCATGACATGATCTGAAAACAGAAACCTTAAAATGTGTTTAAAATGAAGCAAGTAAGTATGGTAGAGTGCAAAATTAATAATAAAATCAAGAACATTGGGTAGAAAAGACACTAAACATTTTTCATTTAGTTCAGGATGTATTGCTTCAAGTTTCAGCTAGTAACTCCTATATAAGGAATTTGAAGGTCAAGAGGGAATGAATCTGGCGTGTATGTAAAGACCAAAGGAGGTTTCTAAAGTATGTAAAAAACAAAATTTAGGCTATCTGCTTTAAACATAAATGTATAAATATTTATAGACTAAGTTGTTATTGAGCAGAGAGTTCATAATTGCAGAGCCTGTAGGACTCATCAGAGACAGGGACTTGAGGACCTGCAGAGTGAAGAATAAACTGTTTGGAGAAATGTCTAAGATGAATTTGGGGAAGCATAGAGAGGAGGTCAAGGACATAACTGTGTAAAGGACTGATGATTGCATAGAAGGAAGATGCTGTTTCAGCCTTCTTCCAAAAGGGAATTGGAGCACTGGGGATAGTATAGTGTTCTACACTCTGCTGGGGGCTTGTAGGAAGATGGAAGAGAATGTACTGGAATTCAGGAGCACAGTGCAAAACTGAGTGAAAATGAATAAAAACTGGAAGGAGGACTATAGTCCAATACTAGATGGGATTATAGTCCAATACTGGATGGGACTACAGTCCAATATTGGATGGGACTACAGTCCAATATTGGATGGGACACTGATTTGAAGGTATTTCAAGAACAACAGAAATGATAGTAGAGATGGAAATCAAAATGTGATCCATAATCAGTCATAAGTAAATGCAGAATGTCTTAACAAAACATAAATCAGGGAGGTAAAAAAGCAGAAATTATTAAATTATTTCAGCAATCATTCCCAATCATTCTGCTTCAGGTTTAAATAAGACATGAACAATACTTTTGACAAATAAATACACTTTTGTTACAAAGCGGTATTAACCATGACAAAAAAATTGGAGATATGCAAAACTAAATAAAACAATCTTTTTATTTTATGAATGGAGGCTAAATGTAATTTAAGGTTTAATGTAAACCTGGTGAAAACTGAACATTTTTAGACTCTTTAGTTCTATAAAATTGCATTCAGCTTTAAGGTCGATTAGCACTTAGCAAATAAGAAGAAAGAAACACCAATAAAACCAAAGCAAGATAGGCTAAAATGATATAATCTTAAAAATTCTGTAAGCATTATTTAATAGAGTAGCATTTATGAAATCTGTTAAGAGATATAGTAATAGGCAAGAATCCAAGGACAGACTTTAATAATGGCAAGATGCTGCAGTGTAATAAGATTCTACTTTGATCAGTCTATTGTGTCTTTAATATATTTTAATGGTTTCATGTTAGTCAGTCTTACCAACACTTTTAGTAACCAGTGTTTGAGACTATGTCAGAAGATATCCCTAGAGGTTACAGGTACCAGATGTTGCTCAGCCCTGAAGGTTGTGTACACGTTTTCTTTATCCTGGGTTCATTTTTAGATAACTATTGTTTTCCAGGCAGCTTATACATGACAAAACTCTTTGCAAAGCAAAACATATCTCAGTTTTCAAATAGCACAATAATATGTATTCAGAAGTCTGAACTTAAAGTGATGAATAGAAAAGAAAAATGCTCATAATAGACAAATTACTGCAAATTTTATGAAACAAAATTACAAAGACAAAAAGACTTGTTATAAAGAACTGAAAGCCTATGCCAGTTCACTTACTGCAACAGCCCTTCAAACCAAACCCCACATGTTGTGGCATGCGTCACTTGTGTCTGAATGTGTCTGCCTTTAGGCACACCTCTTGAACTGGTCCATTGCCCATGTTAAGGATCTGTTCAGTAATTTCCTCATTTCTAAAAGAACCCACAAATTTTATTTTTCCTCTGTAGAAAACAAGTAACAAGACAAAATGGGAGAGAACTGGCATGTGATTGATATATTCCTGACACAAAGCTAGCATGAAACTTGGAAGGATACAGACTGAAGACCTGCTCTCATACAGAAGGAAAACTTTTGCTTATCTCAACAAAACAATTACATATGTGGCCTTGTCCTGACGCTACTTTTGGCACCTTGACAAACAGTAATGATTGGTATGGTCCTCAGCTTGCTTCCACATGCATGTGTCTGTCTAGCTATCCATCTGTGTGCTGCGTGCATGTGTGAACATAAATAAATAAATTTGTCTAAAAATGTAAAGGAGGGGCTGTTAAAAGAAACATACAGAAAATTCTCTCCCCCAAAAATCTGAGTTCTTATATCAGTATCCCTCATCAACAAAGATATTCCAATTATTGAAAATAAAATCCACAATAAATTAGTCTGTCATAATTCCTCTTCTCCTCAAAAACAAAAAAAAAAAACAAACCCACCCACTAAAAACTAAGCATAAAAACCAAATCAAAACAACAAGAAACAAAAAGAAGGGAAGGTATGTGAATGTTAAGAAAAACAAACAATATATAATTTCTTCAAGGGTAAAAACCTTGTCTTGCACAACTGAACAGGACAAAACAAAGGTTGTTTTTCATAAATATTCAGTTTAGGGTCCTATCTGCTTTTTAGAAGCCCTGACTTCTGACTTACTGTGTGTTCTAATAAGTAAAACACTAGTCTATGATAGCTTCCTGAGGAGTGAGATATCCAGTTCTCTGTCTTGGAGTTACGTTTCAGTGGAATATCTGATTCCCAGTGTCCCCATCACTTGACAACAGACCTGTCAAAATAGCTGCTGTTGTCATTTTTTAGTATATTAAATAGGATTAGATAATTTTTTAGAAATAGAAGCTTTTGTGACTAATTCTTTATGTGAAAATCTGTGACATTTTTTGAATGAAAAGAACAGAATGTTTAACATTTTTAGTGTTGTGACCAATATTTTGTATTCTCCTTCCATTCTACATTATACATATTTTTCTGTTGTCTTCCCTCATGAGTATCAGGAACAGATAAGGAATGCTGTCCTCATTTGCTGTACTATCAATGCGATGTTTTGTCATACAGTGCCAAAGGCACTCTTTGATTGCTATCTGAACCAGATTTTATCAACATCTTCTGGGCATTTAGACCACGTCTACACTTATTTATTAATATACATGACAGTGCTCCACAGGGCTCTGATCTATGATCATACTGCCAAGCAGCTGCTTGGAGCATGCCCTTATCAGTATCTCAGTTGTTTCCTTGTATTTCATTTCACCTCATTTTAGATTTGTTCAATGTAAAAATCTACCAGTAGAACTACTTTTCTAGATGTGAAATTCTTTATCTAAGACATGACTGGTTTTTACAAAGGTCAGGTTGAGTTTCTAGGGTTACTAATGAATATTGGCTCTGGACACCACTCGGAAGTCTGGGGAAACAGTCTTGATATTCAGTATTTTATAACTCTGAATTTACAAAGAACCAAAAAATGTAGTTTGTTGAAGGGAGAGAAAAAATTGACAGTAAGAAAGAAAATAAATAAAATAATGTGTGATAACCACATAAGTAATTTCTGATATAAAATTAAATTCTTGAGAGAAAACTAGCTAGGACAGTTCCTAAATTTTTGCATTTTTCAGTAATTGCAGATGCCAAATCACAGAGCTCTGTCAGCTGTCTTGCTAGATAACAAAGTCTCATGAAGTCTGCTACTCGTAAATAGTGTTAAAATGTTAGCTATTCAACCCGAAGAGTTGCACTTGGGTTTAGAATTCCGGTATTTACCTTGAAAGAAGTAAGCATAGTCCTCAAGTACATATAAGTGTTTGCTATGAGAAATATTTTTGCACTCTGAATCTGCAGGTTTTCTCCTGCATAAAAATATCTGAATTTTAATATAAAATGTTTTCAGCATAACTCTGGTGGCTCTTACAAGAAAGTTATTCAAAAAACTTTATTTTTTTCCTGTTGGTTTACAACACAGTGCTGCTCCCCTACTGGCTCTCCAACATTTCTTAACTCTATAACTTGTCGTCTGTATCTCAGCCCCTAAGCTGTCAGAAGGGAAAAGCAGGAATTCCCAGAACACTGTTTTTCTGCTTTACATATTTATTGTATAATTAAAGTGCTTATTACTCTCCACAGAGGGTAAAAGGAGTCTGCTGGATAAAATCAAATGTCAATGCCAATAAGTTGGTCATCTAAAATAAGATTACATAAATTGAATACAGCTGACAATGTGATATCTTTCTTTGGGTTTTCTTTTTTTTCCTTAAGTAAAACATGTAAAAGAAAAATATTCTAAGACTATCAGATACATATGTAGAAAATATAGCAGAGAAGAAAATGAACTGCATTAGAAGTCTCATTATCCTAGATCTGAGATACATACTATCAGGTTATTACAGTTTTTATTATCTTCTACCCTGTCTTTCCTTTCAATTCAGAAATAAGTTTTTCCATGTCTCATTGTGTGTGGGGCAGAATGTAAATTTAGGGATCTCTATCTACTACAGAAATAAGAAGACATTACAAAAGCTCAAAATGATGAAAGTAGTGAAGGGCTCTTTCACTTTTCTGGTAGTAACTATAATAAATTTGACTTACAATACTGATTTTAAAAAAATAATAAAAAGGAGAGCATCATGAAATCACTATGAATTGCATATGATTATAACTTTAACGGAAAAGAAGATAGGATTTGAGGGATACTGTAAATGGAAACAGATCTCCCTCTTCCTTCTCTCACTTACACTTCACTTCGTATTAATTCCCATGTCCCTATTAATGCGAGAACTTGGTGTGTGTCTCTGTCAGAGAGCAAAGCCTTATGCATGGGGCTGGAAGCACTGGGATTTTTTCTTTCATCCTTTCACCCAAACAAGTCCCTCACTCACATACCTTTTGGAGCTCTTCTCAGTTGTATTTGAATGTCTATGGAGTAAAACTGCTGGCCTGAAAATAGAACATGAAAAGCAAGGGAGATTATGTCTCATCTTCAGTTCCTTGCCTTCTCCATCTCAGAGTGGTAATACCTTGAAAATGGCTCTAACTGGATGTATCTAAGCAGGGCCAAGGCAGGAAACTTTTCAAGAGAATGTATCTCTGTTATTCAAGTAATTCAGATATGTATGTCTAACCTAGTGGAGATCTAATAATTCATTTGTGTGATAGTGAAGGCCTTGTTCAGAATAAAAATGAAATACTTCACAAAAAAGGCCCAAAATAAACCACATATTTTTCACAAGCTCTTGAAGAGATTATTGGCTTTTGAGAAGCATGTTGTTAACTCCCATAAGACCAATTTTATCACAATTCATGCAAATATTACTGAATTTACTCTGAATATTTGTATATTTATAAAAAAAGTTTAAAATCCCTGTGGTATTTGGTTGTCCATTTGAGAGCATCTAAGGTGGTGCTAAACAGTTTCCAAACGAATGATATTAAATAGTTTTGACTTGAAATATTATTAGATTACATATTTGAGATTTTTTTCCTGAGTCATCTTCTATTTTGGGGATTCTCCTGAAACCAGAGGATTTTTTGCACCCTTGAAAACTGATCTGCAACTGGGGAACAGTATGGAAATCTTTCAGAAAAGTATTTTTATACAGTTACCTGTAAATCCATTTATTCTGTAAATACAGAGAGATATGATTTCTCTCCTCTAAGGCCTAGAAATTTAGCCTGCTTTTTCCCCTTATACTCAGTATTGGTCCTACATAATGTTACTTGTCAGGAGCAACCTCTTAACTTTGTCAAAATCAGTAGCGTTTTTTCTTCCTTTACATTTTTTATTCTTATAGTCAAAAACAATAAAATAGAAATATAATGAATCTTTAAACTATTGCTATCAGAACAAAATGCACATCACTTAGAGCAGCTGATTGTTTAAAAAATAGATGCATATGCTATTTGATTTTTTTGTTCACTAGAATTACTTTCTTTTTCCCTTCTTAACAAAAATTCTCTTCTTTTGATCTTATTCAGAAAGGCAGTAAGTCTTTTTTAGGCCACTTGAAACCCTCAATAGATGCTGATTTTTCCACAACATCTGCCATGTTCCTATTTTTCCATGCTGAACAGACATTTTTTAAAAGTAAATGCAGAGCAAAACAGATTTTGCTAAACCTTAATTAGCATTTTGATAAAATACTTCACCATAGAGTTTAATAGGAGAACTCTTTATGGCGTGACTGGTTTATCCCAACATTAGATGTTGTATTGACATCTTACTTTTCTTCTGGATAGAGACTGTTAACCTTGATTTAACCTTCCATGTGCTTTAAAGCTAAATTTTAAACCACTATGCTTTTTTAACTGTATCAACTTCTTATAATACCAAGGCAGTGTAAACTTTGTACTGTCCTGCCCTTCTTACAACAAATACTCAGTAGCGAATGCATAGTGCAGTATATCATGAAGGCTTTGTAACTCAAGGGCAAGGTTCTTTTTGAAACATTGGTACACTGAAACACATAACTAATGTTTATATCAAAAAACTTTGTCATAAAAATATTTCATATATATTATTTAGACAGAAAGCTGTGTTTACAGTAAAACCTCCTTTTCCTTCAAAAAGTGACAACTTTCTAAGAATAATTTCTATGCTAACAATAAAAACCCCCCAACTCTTCAAAAACAGGACATTCATATAATTTTTTTTCCCAGCTGAAGCTGCCATAATAGTATGAAATAAATTTCTTTATATTCATTTTTTCTCGCTGTCACATATTCCCACTTACTGTGATGGCCAAGCTGCACCTATGATGATATAAGAAAGAAAAATACACCACCATGAAAAAGAGCTCCCAGGTGCGCCACTGGTCAGACAGTATAATTGAAAAGGACTGATTTCTGATGGGAAATATGATGTACAAAAGAGCTCAAGAGTGTTCAAATGATCTGCCACTAAAGTGTCTCTGAAAATGCAGAAGTATCTTGTCAATATTATTGTTGGAGGTCAGAAAAGATTCTGTCACTTTCAGTATTTCAGTCTTTTTTCCAGATAAACTCTGCTTAATTCTGGAAGAGGGAAGGTTTATTTGTACTATGATGATGATGTTAGCCATTTTAACTGTCAGAGTTTAAAATAAAACAAAAAAGAAAAAGGGAAACATATTCAGCTGATGAATTCTCATGATATTGGATTGTTTCTGACATTGAATGAATATTAAACATATTCTAGCTGTTTGTTGCCTTCTTGCTATGAAGGCAGGCGACCTGGTTCAAGAACGACAGCACGGCAGCCCGGCCTCACCCGGGCCACTCGGGCCATGGACTCACAGACACCAACGTGGTGGATGGTCAAATGGCGTTTATTATCTTATCTCATGAGGTTAAATAGTCTAGGGGGCTTCACTACGTCAGAAGGGGGACGATGGGATAGCTAGGGTTAGTAAGGAGTGGAAAACTACTGGGTCCGGAGGGGTTGCATACTTTGGGTGATCTGTTATCATGCAGGAATGGAGGGGGGAGGGTTCCATGCTGCCCTTGCTTTCCGTCACATCGCGAGATCTTCCGTCCGCCTGTCCCTGTCTACCACACTTCCCCCCCCTTTTTCACAAATGAATGAGGTAGTCATAGATACATATATCGAAGTGAGGTCTGAGGTAGTAACTTGACAAGGGAAAAGGGGTTTGGTATACCTGAGTAGATTTCACAAGGCAAGTTAGAAAAGTCTTGCGATTCACAGTGTTTACAGTTTGGATTACAGCATTTGCTGATGTTCTAAAAACAGAATGTTGGCCCGTTCCAGACGGGTCTGGATAAAAGAGACTAGCTTGTTTAGCAGGCATGGTCCAAAGGTAAAAGCTAAAAACAACATTGCCAATGGACCTATCAAGGCGGAAATTAGTGTGGTGAGCCATGGTGATTGATTGAACCAGGACTCAAACTAGCTCTGTTGGGCTTCTCTGTCTTTCTGTCTCCGAGCTAGCTTATCTCGGAGCTCTGCCATGGAGTCTCTGACGACTCCTGTGTGGTCTGCATGAAAGCAGCATTCCTCTTTCAAGGCGGCACATAAGCCTCCTTGTTGCATGAACAAGAGGTCTAATCCTCGCCTGTTCTGCAAGACCACTTCTGAGAGTGAAGAAACTGATTTCTCTAGAAAGGAAATGGATTTCTCGATCCTCTGCAAGTCTTCGTCGATGGTCATTTGTAGCTGAGACAGTCCTTGGTTTCGGGTCGCAAGAGCTGAGACACCCGTGGCCGTTCCGGCTGCTCCCAGGCCGAGCAGCATTGCGATAGTTACACCTGTTAACAGTGCTCTTTTGTGGAGCCGGTCGGGTTTCTCAAAGAGGTGGTACATCTCTTCGTCGGTATGGTACAGGACCCTAGGAACAATTAGAACTTGGACACAAAAGTCAGTGGAATCATTGAATTTTGCAAGAGACACACAATGACTCACTCCAGATCGCTGACAAACCCACATCCCAGATGCGGATGGGACCACCCACTTATTCTTTCTGTTGGGCTTGACAACTTTGGTGCAGATGTTGCCTTTCTTTGCTAAGGTTGCACTGCCAAAACATCTGCCTCGACCCGTGACTTGACTCAGGGTGATTCCTCTGCGGGGAGTATCCCACCTGCACTGGTGAGGGGAGTCGGCTGTGGAGTAACTGAAGGGGGTATCTAAAGCAATTCCTTCGTAGAAAGGGGGTTTGACGTCATAGCAAAGCCAGCAGGAATCAGTTAGGTTCGGGTTGGATTCGTTCAGGGAAAGGAAGGTAGCTTCTAACATACGAAAGATTGGGTCAGGGTCAGACTTGGCTAAACTACTTGTCTGGGAGGCATCTGCATGACCGATCAGGGTATCAGTGACTTTTGTGGGCAAGGCTTTGGAGTGGGTTGTGTTTTTCTCTTTCAGTACGTCTTTAATAACTTTGTTTGGCCCAACCGCCCGGGATGCAGGGGGTTGGAGCTTGATAATTCGCACATTCACCCACTCTTTTGATCCCTGAATGACTACTGTCCACGTCCTGCCTGTGGCTCAACTAGGGTGATCTGGTTGCAAAACGGTCATGTTATAGTCAGTGCACCTCCGAGATTTAGGGATTTTATGATAGTTTCGATAGTATTTTTCCTGAAGGATGACAGGTTGTTTACAACCGGTTGGAGCCCAGGTGAACTGTAAAAATTCATTGGGCTTTTGAGGTTCTCACCCAGGTCTCGATGGTCCGGCATTTGTAACAATGGTTTCACAGCCCTAATACCCACAGTATCCCCACCCTGGATAATTGCAGTACTTCTTCCCTGGGTTTGAGGCTGGGCACCAATAGGATAGATGCATACTTGTAACATGAGGGGAATAGGGGTTTACTTTTGGCTTTCCAGGGAACAGGTCGGAAATGCGGATCACAAAGGATGGGGCATTCGGTGTGGTGGTTTCTTTGAGCACCTTGTCATTTGACAGGTGTTGCATGACCCACCTGAATGGCTGATGAGGGTAATGGCTTGGACTGGCTTGTCCCCTGGTAACAAGCCCCAACAGCAAAATCACACAAAAACACGGTTGACGTCTGGTTTTCACCGGTACAGAATTCTTGGGTGCTGCCTGACGGCTGGGAGGTCTGTCATTTTCCTCTGGAACAGGGGTGTACGCTTTACGAGGGCGTCCCACGAGCATGTCCTGTAAACAGAAACTCACAGTTCTCATTAGTCTCATTCTGCTCATTCTGAAGGTCTGGCTTCACTGACCTCAGTGGACACCACTTGATTTTGCCTTCCTTTTTGACAGCTGCGTACCCCCGCCCTGTGAGTACCAGTCTCCAGCCCCGTTCCCATCCGCCTAGTTCATTTTTAATTATGACTTGTGGGCCCTCCTCTAATGCTCGGGTGGCCCAGTGTTTTTGAGTGGGACAGTTTGTTTCATCCCCCCTAGAGAACTGGTTCAGTGCTAGCAAAGCGGTTGCTAGTACCCGTGCTTGGTCCCCTGAGGGGATGGAATTTTCAAAGCCTTCTGCTTTTGCTAGTACTTCTAACTTGGCTTTCAGGGTCTGATTTGCTCGCTCAACAATGGCCTGCCCGGTGCTGTTATATGGAATACCTTGCACTAGAGTGATGCCCCATTTCGAGGCAAATTCCTGCACTGGTTTGGAGGTAAAATTGGAACCGTTGTCAGTTTTAATCTGTTTGGGGATGCCAAGCCACGCCATGGCTGTCAGCCAGTGCTGAATTGTGGCTCTAGAGTTAGTTTTGGGGTGCTGTGTGGCCACAATCACTCCGCTGTAAGTGTCCACTGTCACTGCAAGCCATGCCCGAGGCTTCAGCAGTTGACATAAAGTGAAGTCTGACTGCCAGATTTCTGAGGGCTTGAGACCTCTTGGGTTGATCCCACTGGACCATAGGGGTAGCTTCTGACAATGAGGGCAGGTGGCCACTATATGTTTTGCGTCTGCTGCCGAGATTCCGCATCTCTTCGCCAATGCCTTGGCTCCGATGTGGAGTGACTCATGTAACTGACGAGCTTTCTGCAGTGTCCACACCCCCTTTGCTGCGGCGTCCGCCTTGTCGTTGCCGGTCTGGAAGTAACCTTTAACTGGGTTGTGGCTGTTGATGTGGATGACAGACACGGTGCCCTGTCGCGAGGAGAGTGCTTCTTCCAGCATTAGAGCTGCTGCAGATGCTGACACACCTGGTCCTGACATGGCCAGGCAGAGCCTTGCCACGAATATAGAGTCTGTTACGATGTTGAGGTGTTCTTCTTGGAAGAGTCCACACGCCAAAACCACTGCTGTTGCCTCCAGCTGTTGCACTGACAGTGTGGGGTCACGTGCTTTGATGCAGTGCCACTGTTCTCCTGTCTGCCACACCGCCGCTGCGGTAGAAGTTGTGGAGGAAGCGTCTGTGAAGACCGTCGGTCCTGGCAGCGGTCGGTCCGCGACCTTCGGTGGCACGTCTATGTCCACAATGGTCAGTAGCTGGGTCCAAGGTGGTTTGGCGGAGTAGGAGATTTCTCCTGCGAAGCCTGTGAGAGCAAGAGCTAGGTGCTCCTGTGTCGTGGTTGATTCTGTGATTGGCTGCTTGCGGAAGGGAAGGTGGATTCTCGTCGGTTCGGTTCCCAGGTGTCTCAAGGCAAGTTTCCTGCCCTTCGTGATGAGGTTGGCGATGCATTCGATTCCTGGGGAGAATGCACGAGCCGGTTTTCCAAGGACTATCCACTGGATCGGTCGGGACTTCTCTGAAGGTCCTTGGGCTAATGCTCCCACTCCTCCCTTCGGTGTAAAGTGGACGTATAAATCAAGCGGCATGCTTGGGTTCCATCTGGCAAGGGTGCTGGTGGACATCTGATGCTTGATGAAGTCAAGAGAGCTCGCTGCTTGCGGTGTTATTTGTTTGGGTTCTCAAGGGTGCTTGCCTTTCAGGAGCTCATGCAAGGGGTCCATGATCTCAGGAGGAATCAGGACGATGTTACGGAGCCACTGCAGGGATCCTACGAGGCGCTGCACGTCATGGAGCGTCTTGATGTCTCGGCGGACCTTCACCTTGGGGGGTGTCACGTAGGTGTTTGTGATTCCTACTCTCAGGAAGGTCACGCAGGGTCCTTTCTTGATCTTCGCGCTCATGATCTCGAAGCTGTTTGCTTGGAGAGTCTCCGTGATTGTGGACACTAGGTGATCCACTTGGCTTGCTGATGGTGCAGCGACGAGGATGTCATCCATGTATTGGATGATGGTTGCAGCGGGATAGGAGTGTCGGACTGGCATCAGTGCTTTGTCCACGGTGATCTGGCATATGGAGGCACTGTCCACGAACCCTTGAGGTAATACTTTCCATTGAAAGCGAAGGTTGGGTCTATTGCCATTTGGGAACATGACAGAAAAAGCAAAACGTTCTTTGTCTTCAGGGTGCAGAGGTATTGAAAAGAAACAGTCTTTAATGTCCAGCACAGCGCATGGCTGGCCTTCGGGGATAGCTGAGTTCATGGGCAGCAGTGTCTGAACTGGGCCCATGGGTCTGGCTGTCTTATTTACTTCTCTCAGGTCATGGATGAGGCGGTAACTCTCTCCAGACTTTTTGGGGATTACAAATACAGGGGTGTTCCACGGGCTGATGGAGGGTTCTATGTGACCCTTTTGTAGCTCACGGTCAACCAGTTCCAGCAAGGCTGCCATTCGAGGCTCTGACAGGGGCCACTGCTCCACGTATACAATTTCTGACGATTTCCAAGTCAATTTGATTGGCAGTGGTGGATGAACTGCAGTGGCCCTCATGGTAAATTTGTCATCCTGACTCCTAACAGAGCAAGGATGTCCCTCCCTATCAAAGGTGGAGAGTTCTGTAGAATGTAGGGGTAGATTGCCACTGTCTGTTCTGGTCCCTTTTTTGTGTGAAGTGTTATAGCTACCAACTGGGTGCTTTTCCATGCCCGGGTTGGCCCTCCCACACCATTCACTGGGGGGACTTCTGTAAATTGCCAATGTTGTGGCCAATGTGCTTGGGGAATGATTGTACAATCTGAACCCGTGTCTGCCCAAAACTGAAGCCCTATGACGTGGGGATCCTGACTGCCATAGAGGCGGCATGTTCCTCACACTATCAGGGGCTCTTTCCCTACTTTCATGGCCAGGGCCACCCAGGGGTTCCGCTCTGGGGCGCCCCCTGCTGGCCCTGTGGCACAAGTGCGGCTTGTGGCTGTGGTGGGTGCAATGGTGCTGCTGGCGGTGCTGTGAAACTCTGCATTTGCACCGTTTGTGTGGGTGCAAGACTGGCTGTCTCCTGCGGGGGCATAGGGAATGAGGGCCCCCCACCCTACTGGGGGTTGGCATAGATGGGCCGCCCTGCATTCGCAGCGGGAGGAGGCTGGGTGCGGCCCGCATGCCCCCTCCCCCTCCCGTTTCCCTGGGGTCGGGATCTGCATTCCTTAGCAAGGTGTCCCTTCTTCCCGCAGCTCCAACAGGGCCCTCTCACACGCGCTTGAGATGGAGGCCCCGCCGGGGGAGGCTGGGATTTGTGGGGACAGCCTGTTGTGATGTGGCCTGCCTGTCCACATTTGAAGCACGCCATTGCACTAGTTAGATCACGTACGACAGCCTGAAAAGGGGTTATCTGTTCTTCCCTAACTACATGTTTGATCATATCAGCTAGGCTGGCTCCTATTGGGACGGAGCGCAAGATTTCTTTGGTAACAGTGTTACTTTGTTGCCGCAAGCAGTCTGCTAGAACGGGTCCTTTTGCCGTCGCAGGCAGGGTAGAGGCGTCTACTGCTGCCTGTAGGCGGTCCACAAACTTTGTGAAGCTTTCACTTTCTGTTTGCTTTATGGCGGACCACGGTGAAGGCTTAGCTATCACACGAGATGCAGCACGAATGGCTTCTCTGGCAGCTCGGGTTGTGGCCCTAACTTCCTCAGCTCGCAATTGTGCAGCTTGTTGCTGAGGTGTAATCATCTCATCATGTTTCCCTGTCAGCCTAGATAAACTCGAGCCATGCAGTGGTTGCCCCGCCCCAGAGGACTGGGCTAATAGGTTCGCACAATTGTCTGTCCATTCCTGTTTAAAAACAATCATTCCTGCCCCATCAAAAATCATGCGACCTATTTGTCTGATATCAAAGGGGAGCAGGTTCTCATTGCTAAAAAGGCCGTCTATGAGAGTGGAAACGATGACGGAATCCATCCCCTTTTCTGAGATTGCTTTGACAATCGTTTGTATATCTTTGGGGTTTATCGGGTCATAAACCTGTTGTTGGTTCCCGTTTTGCCCGGTGGTTCTCACCGGGAAAGCATGGATTGCGGCTGAGGGTACCCATTCTGCACAAGCTATTTTTATCTTTCCCTAGTCGGTGAATTTGTATTGTGATTGCTTTCCGGCGCGATTTAAAACTTTATTCGTTTTCGTTTCAAATTGTGATAGCTCTGCTTCTTCCGACTCTGTGTCCCAGTCAGTTTCCGATAACTCAGCAGAGCTAGCGGAGCTGTTGTCGGACCCAGAGCCGGAAGTCGACTGCCAGAGCACTTCCGGGATTCCGTGCCTTTTCTGGTGGCTCCGACCCCGCTCCTCCCCCCGGGGGCGGTGCCGGTCCCGCCCCCTGGGCTTGCCCTGCCTCCCATAAGGGGAGGGCTCTCCTTTAACTGATAATGGCATTGAGCACGGCTCTTGACTGGGCATGCGCTCTCTGCCGCTCTCCCGTGCCCGCGCGTTGTAGCTCTCTCTTCCCACGCATGCGCAGCAGCGAACACTCGCGATCTTTGTTCGTTCTGCTCGCACCCGCCAATGAAACCCTGGCCCCGCCCATCTCCTTGGTCGCCCGCGCCATTTTGAACTGCATAGGGCGGGGGAGGGGGGTTCACCCGCGCTCCCTCTCTAGCTGCCCTCTCGGTTTCCCTGGCTTTGGTTGCCAATCCCTCCCAAAAAGACCGCGCGGATTGCTGTGCTTTCAGCGTTGGATCGCTAACCGGCGGCGGAGGGATGGAGGGGGAAACCGCGGACGTTTGGGAAGTTTCCGCGGCAGGGGTTGGATCCGGCGGGCTCGGCGGGAGGGTCGGGAGGTTTTCTGGGGGCCCCGGGGCGTTTGGATTCAGGTCCGGGGAGGAGGGAAGCGCGCCCGGTCCCCGCGAACCCCCGCTCTCAGATAGACCGCTCTCGGGGTCTGTCTGCGTCATTGCTCCCACCCCCAGCTTAGGAGTAGCTAATAAACATGCACGTGCAGCTTTCCAAGTCTCCTGTTGTTCCAGCGCTTGGCGTAAAGCTGTTTCTACTTTCCCCCACGCTTTGAGACTTTTTCCGCTGCCCGAGGATTTCGTATCCTCTGCTAAAACATTGGTACATTTCTCCCACACCTCTGGGTGTAATATTTCTGCTGGACGCTCAATCGCCCCAAGCTCTAGGAGTTTTGCAATAGCAATATAAAAATCCTTGAGCTTACACTTAATACCCCACTGCTTATAAAGTAGACTCACGACCTTTGCGACGGTTTCCATAGTAACCGCGGGTCCTTGGGGACGTCTCCCCACGCCTGAAGTCAGCTTCGCTGCCCCGGCCGCTGCCGCTTGTCCAGGCGAATCCCGTAGCCCGAGCTCGTCTTCTTCTTCCCGGGTTTCGGCACCACTATGTTGCCTTCTTGCTATGAAGGCAGGCGACCTGGTTCAAGAACGACAGCACGGTAGCCCGGCCTCACCCGGGCTACTCGGGCCACGACTCACAGACACCAATGTGGTGGATGGTCAAATGGCCTTTATTACCTTATCTCCTGAGGCTAAATAGTCTAGGGGGCTTCACTATGTCAGAAGGGGGACGATGGGATAGCTAGGGTTAGTAAGGAGTGGAAAACTACTGGGTCCGGAGGGGTTGCATACTTTGGGTGATCTGTTATCATGCAGGAAGGAAGGGAGGAGAATTCCATGCTGCCCTCTGCTTTCCGTCACATCGCGAGATCTTCCGTCCGCCTGTCCCTGTCTACCACAGTACTGTTATTTAAAGTTATTTTTATTTCTTAGAAAAACATCTGTCTTGCTGCAACTTCAACAGTGGGAGGGTTTTGTTGTGTTACAGTGAGGTGTTTGATCCAACAGGATTCATTCTTGCCCTTGAGCATAATCCTGCCCTTGGGTTTTTTCCTTCACATATTTTTGACCTTCCCTGTACAGTTCTCTATTGTGTTATCCCATTTTGAGAAGAAGAATCAATTAATTGATGTGAGCTTTCATAAGATGGCTAAGTCAACCTAACGGTTCATTGTCTACAAGGGCAATTCCACTTTTGCCCTTGCACTAGATCTGGTTTTCAAGGGATTTCTCTAGAAGCTAGCTCAGCTTCTCAAACTGGAAGAAAACCTTTCTACTTTTTTCCTAGGATTAATTTTGTGCTGATTCAGCATGAAAAATCAGCTTCCCCAGGGATCAGATGAGTGCCAGAGCTGATACAAGTAAAGGGGCAGGACTGCACAGACAGGACTAGGGAAGAAAGAAAGACCACCTTTCCCAATGCCAGTGATTTAGTTGGGTCAACTGAAATGTGAAACCTCAGCCATGTCTCCTGCCTGACGTGGACAAGACAAATCAAATAATTGAGTTACATCCTGCATGATTCTCCTAACCACTCACTGTAATTCCAATGCCAATCAATTCTGCTTTTACTGGAAGTAGCATCGGTGTAGCTTTTTTAAGCACGTGCCTGGCATGCACTAGCCATGCAAATTATTTACCCCGCTTTACAAATATTACACCTGGAATAAACGCTCAAGTATCAGGAGGCCTCTGCCCAAGGTACAGCCACACAGGAACATTTTGCTGCTTGTCGGAACCCACATTTGTACGAAGAACCCCCTCGGAGGCTGGAATAGCAGAGCGGAATGGAAGTTGTGACATTCGTAGAGGGGAAAATAAAAAAAAAGAAACTTCAGTCTAACCTGATCTTCCTTGGCTTGAGTCATCGTGACGTTGTTTCCAGAATATGGCCATGAACCTGCAGTATAAAAAATTAGTAATTCATGCACCTGCTTCACAGGCACGAGAACACGACTTCAAGAGGGAAATTAGCTTACTAGCAAGTGCTCTGAGGTAATGCGCGAAAATGGATTGCAGAGTTTAACCAAAGCCCTGCTTTTTATTTATCTGACATTCAAAATCAAAAGTCCACACGTGGATACATTTATACCTACACGTGTGTATACACACATACATGTCTATCTGTATATGTAGATATACACATTTATGTTTACTGGGGGTTATGTCCTCTTTTCAGTTTCCTAAAAATTAGTCCCTATCAGCATATACAACTTTCATTCCATTTTAATGAATTAATTAAAAATGATATTTTCCTTAAGAAAACAGCTCTTAACAATTTAATCATTTTCACAGAAGATGCCGGACAAATCATGCTATCTGAATCTTCAAAATCATGATAACAGAATAGTCTTTAGCTGTTTAATGCATTTTGAAACCAGTATGTTCCCAGCTGCTATATACTTTCCTCGTAACTATCGACTGTTCAAAAAGGATTATTTCTCTGTTAAATATGCCTTCATTCTCAAAAGCATTTTAATCACGAGAAGTTTGAAAAAAGAATGAATGAAATCAGCAGGAACAGCATCACTTAGAGCAGTGGTGCTTCCTTTTGGGCCATAACACACACTGGATAGTAAAGGAAGTCTTATGTACATGAGGACATAAGTACATCACCAACTATGTGCAGTCAATCACACCTATTGAAGTCAGTGCAAATTAAAACTTTCATTAGCATCAATAGAAAAAAATTACTATCTTTTTGTCTCTTATATAGGAATAAAATCACATATAAACACATGAATATATTGAAGAGATTGACTGATAATACGGCTTTCTTTACAAGCTTGATTGGTATAGGTAAGGCTTCATTGCCATACTACTCACAAACTACTATTAAATAGAACTCACATTCAGACTTCTAAGAATAAAATACATATTCATGCTGTATTCAAAACTGCACAGTAAATTATTTCAGATACTACAGACAAAATTAATGCAATAATCACACAACAAGAATCTGAGAAGTCATGTGGGCAAGAGAAAACTCTTGCTATGGAATCTGCCCACGTTCCGGACCACGGCTGTGTGAAAATGGTCTGTGAGCCAGGTACAGAGGTGCACAGCAGGGACTGTCACACAATAAATACCCCAGGTTTCTTTAGGAAGAACTCTTGGGTGTAGAAGAATGGGTAACGCTTGCTACAGAGCTCAATTCTGAGAGGACAAATGTTTTGAGAGAAATCACAGGAGCTCCCACTGTAGGCTACATCCCCATTTTATTGCGTCCTTTTATTGCAGAACCCCGGGCGCTGACGGCAGCCACCTGTGGATGCCAGGTCCTGACTGGCAGGCAGGGCTGCACCCTGCCTCTGCCACAGCAGCTGTAGCTTCTGCCGCCTGAAACATGGCTGGCTCAGGGGTTTAAATCCAGAGCCAAAATATTTTGCTGGTCGATTTGGGGCAGAGAAAGGTCATCACTTCTAGTATGGTATAAGCCTGCCACTACATTTCTGTGGACAATCACCTTGTTGGAGTGAAACACCTGGGTAAATACTGAAGCATTTTCTGATTCATATTATCCTACATTTCTGGGACCTTCTTTTACACCTGCACTGTCTCACAGTGCTGGTTTTGGGCATAGGTTCTTAGTACACTATTCTGGAAATAAAAAAACCCAACACCCACCATTCCCCCCCCCTCCCAAAAAAAAAAAAACCAAACAAACACACATGCCTTACAAAACCAACCTGCAGAATGTTCAGTATTTCAAATGAGAACAAGCATAGAGGGGACATCAAAAGATGGCTCCTCCTTAACCATTTGTGCATTCAGTGCTCTTCAATCAACTCCTAAATTCTACTTCTTGTACAACAAACAGCTGTCTTCAGAACTCCCTGTTCTCCAATCAAACCCTTCTGGGATGCTACTGTACATTGCCTTAGCACGTGCTTCACTAGTCACTTAAATCCAATGCACAGGATAACTTGACTAAACCATCAGTGGTAACTTTGGAGCTCTTCAAACTGCTTGAAAACTGAAACCTTGCACAAGGTTCAGACAAAGGAAAACCCAAAATGTGGACAGCATCTCCCTGCTGCTGGAAGCCTTGAAGTCCACCACTGCAGTCTAAAACCTACACAGATCATCTGAGTATTGTAGAAGTTCTCCAAGGAAGACAATAACAAGGCTAACGCACGCACACGAATGCTGATCAAAAGCACTTGGATGCTCATGGAGAAAAATAAGTAACCTTTACTTTCCTAAAGACAAGGTGACTACTGCTAGTAGGAAAAAAATCTGATGTTCTGCAAAACCTATTTTCAGGGTTTTGGTAACGTCACAGGACTGAGGAATACAGAAAGACCTGTCACAATTTGGCAGAATGCCGCATAAACCGCTACACTTTCTTCACCAAGCACACACCTAACATCATCTCCAAATACTGACCATGTGCAGCTCTGGCTGCTAAAAAGCCCCATTACCTAAGAAAAGAGCAACTCTGCAAGCAGTTCGCAAAGATGAACAACTTAGCATTACTGTGGCCGATTACATGCTCTGACCTTTTTTGCTTTCAGCTATGGATGTTATACCTCCTAGCCTCGCACTGAAAAGCACCTTGCGATTGAGCTCTTGCACAACCTCCGCCAGCTTCGCTGCCAAACTCTTCAGCACCACTGCAAGGTACCTGAAATCGGGAGCCAAAAAGAGGTCGTCAGTGAAGGGAAGTTGCTCCCGCCGACAGGCAGCCTCCAGATTCAGTGTCCCTTATGTCTCTCTTCCAGGATGGGTGAGAAAATGCCTCGACGAAGTGCGGCTCTGGGCGGGAGCGGCCGATTGGCTGCAATGGGCCGCGTGCGGCACGGAGGGCAGTGGGGCAAATGCGGGCACGCCTCATAGCCCCCGGAACGCCGGCCTCGGCTCCCCGCTCGGACCACCGCATGGGCAGTGCCAGGAGTCTCTCTCTGCGACGGCCTCCAGCCGCATGCCAGGCCGCACACTGCCCGGCCGGCCCCGCTGCTCCGCGGGGTCATACGGCACCCGCCGGGCCGCTGCCGGGGGCCGTCGCCGAGCGACAGGAAGCAGATGTGCACAGCGCCACTCCCGCCCCGCCCCGCCCGCGGCTCCTCTCTCCAAGCATGGGCCCACCATGCCTGCTCTGCAACACCTGTGCTCCACCCCACACGGCACGCGTGCGGCCGATTCCTGCCGAGCTGCAGGCAAAGCCGGGGCACAGCCCCACCGGGAGAGCCTTGGGGCCTGCTGGCTTCCGGCGGCACCGAGCAGCAGGCGAGCGCTGCCGCCTGGGAGCGCACCTGGCGGGGGGGCGAGCGAAAGGAGAGATGGAGGCGGCGCCAGCGGGCGGCGTCACACGGCCGATCGTGCCGCAGTCACCCATTCCACGCCCCCTCGGCTGCTGTTGACAGGGGCCCCGGCCCTCCCCGCGCAAGCAGTAACGTGGCTTTGCAACTGGAGGGGTGGGGGGGGGGGGCAGGGGCGCACTGAGACCCCGCAGCAAGTCCCTCCTGCTAGGAAAACTCATCCACATTCCACATGTTTATGGCCAAAGAGAAGAACAGAGTAGTCCCCTAACTATTTCTATAAGGAGACAGGCCATGGGCCATTTGCCCTGGGCTCTCTCAAATCCTGCCGGGATGTAGCCTCCTTCATATCCTAAGTTCCCGGCTGCATCTCCCTCTCCCTTTTCCCCACTGGCTGAGGTGATTGCTTACGGTATGCCGCACTCCAGTATCTCCTCTTTTTTGTTACATTAAAGAAAGAAAGAAAAAAGAAACTAATCGTCATTCTATTAAGTTTTGTCCTCTTGCTCTAGGTTCAGGAATTTAACACTGCCTTGGCTGAGCAACAGTCTGTGGTGATTAGTAGCATTTGCTACAACTAACAGCTTCTTCTCTTCCATGCCTATCTATGGCTTCCTACCCCTGTCTGCAAGCGGATTCACACGGTCTCTTTGTACAGACATATTCATCTTAGCTCTCTCAGTCCCACACCTGCTTGGCGATGGGGTGGGTCCCCCTGGCACCACACCCCGCCCCCTCCACCTACTCCACAAACCTCCGCACACACACACACACACACACCTGCGCTACACACGCACGTACCCAGCACACACCACCAGCACACACATACCCCCCGCATACACACACACACACGCCTACCCCACACACCCCAGCACACCCCTTCCCCCGCACAACCCTGCAAACACACACCACCCCACACCCACACCCACACGCGCTGCACTGCACGCAGCCGCCCCACCCTCACCGCCATGGCCGTCTGGCAGTGCTCGCTACTGACACGCTTCGCCATGCCTTGCATTGCTTTGCTATGCGGTCTGTAGCCTTGTCTCAGCCTTCTGTCCCTGCAGTGCCTTGCATTGACTTGCTCACTCATCCCCCTCGTGACCTCCCTTTTGATTTGTCCAGGTCCAGCTTTTCATTTCCTTCTCCTTCTAGGACTCTCATTGCCTTACGAAGCTTCTTCCTTTTGCCCTTGAATCCCTCCTTCACTTTGCATTATCTTGCTCGCCTCTCCCCCACCTGGAACTCAAGACGCCTTTTTCATGCCATTTCCGAGCCTTGCCCTCCTGCCCTGTCTGCTCCGCCTATGATTCTCAAAGCTCTCATGTACCCCCAGTGTTTCAGGAGCACTTGAGAAGAAGCCCAGGGGAAGTCCCATGCTGACCGACTCATCTTTCTTTGCAGCTTTTGTCCTTGCATGTCTTGAATTTTGGACGGGCAATTCACATGTCGCCCTCGGGAGACCAGAATGAGAGTTTTTCTGCACGTGAAGGAAAGCAGGCAAATTAAATCCAGTAATTTAGGTGCAGATTAGAGGTGGTCCATGCAGGACCAAGGGTGGAGAAAGCAGCTTGTCCTGGCTCCTTTCGTGTAACAGCAATCCCTGATTGTGCCTCTCTCCTAACTTGCCTTGCACTGGCAACCAAACCGTTGCCTTGCTTTGCCCTGCTAACCCTCCTTAGCCTTGCATTCCCTTGCATGCCCATGCCCCACCTTTGACCTGCCAACTGCTTTCCCGCAGAGCCTTGCCTTGACTAGCCTTTCCTGTTTCTGCCTGGCTTACCCATCACTGGAGTTACCTTCCTATGGCCAGCCTTGCCTAGAACTTCTGGGCCTTCTGTCGCCTACCACTCCATTTGCTTTCCCCTCACTGCTCTGGCCTTGCCTACCATTCCCTTGACTTGTCTCCAATTGCCTACACTTGGTTTGCATTGCCTTGCCTGCATGGAAGGCAAGCTAAAGGGTGGTAGGCAAGGCAAAGCAAAGCAAGGAAGTCGTAGGCAGGGCAGGGTAAGACAGACGTGGGCAAGGGAAGCAAAGTAAGGGTAGGTGAGGAAAAACTAGGCAAGGTACTGGAGGCAAGGCAAGGGCGAGGGACTTGGAGTGCCTTTCTTTGGGAAACAGAGGACATAGTGCCACTGTTGCTAGAGCAGATGTTATGATATCATGGGGTTGAAGAGTCCGGCAAGATTCTTCTGTCCTGACACCTTCTAGGTAGGTGCAATTGTTGGCCATTCAATACTGCATGTGGATCAGTCCCTAGATGCATTGTATTTTGGAGGAGGCCATGCCATTTCTTTGGTTTACCACTCTTGGGGCCATTTTTGGGACATTTTTGGGGCCATTTTGGGGCTATTTTTGGGTCATTTTTAAGCCATTTTTGGGGCTATTTTTGGGGCCAGTTCTGGGTCATTTTCCAGGCCATTTTGGACTCATATTTGGGTCAGATTTTGAACCATTTTTAGGGCGATTTTTGCGCCATTTTTGGGTCATATTTGGGTCACTTTTTGGGGCGTTTTTGGGCCTATTTTTGGGTCATTTATAGGGGGAATTTCCTGGTTAATTTGCGACCAGATTTTGGGTCATTTTGGGGCCATTTTAAGGGATATTTTGGGGATATTTTTGCGTCGTTTTTGGGACATTTCGGGGTCTATTTTTTGATCATTTTTGGCCATTTTTGGGGCGATTTTTGTACCATTTTTGGGTAAATTATGGGGATATTTTTTGGTCATTTTTGAATGGTTTTGATCATCTTTTGGCCATCTTTTGGTCCATTTTTGGGTCATTTTTGGGGCTGTTTTTTGGCAATTTTTGGGTCATTTATAGCGGGAATTTCTGGGTTATTTTATGGCCAATTTTGGGGAAATCTTTGGGGGAATCTTTGGGGACATTTTTGGGCTATTTTTGGGTCATTTTTGGGGCCATTTTTGGGTCTATTCTTTGGTCATTTTCCGGCCATTTTCGTGTTATTTTTGGGTCATTCCTTTGGGCCATTTTTGGGTCAATTTTTGGGGTATTTCTGGTCATTTTTGGGTGATTCTTAGGACTATTTTTGGGTCATTTTTGGTCATTTTCGGGTTATTATTGTACCATTTTTTGGTAATTTAAGGGGATATTTTTTGGTCATTTTTGGGTCTTTTTGACCATTTTTTGGCCATTTTTTGGCCATTTTTTGGTCAATTTTTGGGCTATTTTTGGGTCATTTTTGGGTCATTTTTGGGTCATTTTTGGAGCCATTTTTTGGCAAATTTTGGGTCATTTTCGAGGCCATTTTTGAGGCAATTTTTGGGCCATTTTTTGGTCATTTTCCGGGACATTTTGGACTCATATTTGGATCAATATTTGATTCATTTTTCGGGCGATTTTTGGGCCATTTTTGGGTTATTTTCGGGTAATTTTTTGGAGCTATTTTGGGCTTATTTTTGGGTCATTTATAGGGGGAATTTCTGGGTTATATTACGGTCAATTTTTCGTCATTTTTGGCATTTGGCAAAAATTTTGGGTTATTTTTGGGTCATTGTTTGAGGCTATTTAGGGCCTATTTTTTGGTCAGTTATAGGGGGAATTTCTGGGTTATTTCATGGCCAATTTTGGGTCATTTTTGGAGCCATCCTTGGGGCCATTTTTGAGGCCTTTTAGGATCTATTTTTGGGTCATTTTTGGGCCATCTTTTGGGCCATTTTTGGTTCACTTTTTAGGGCTATTTTGGGCCTATTTTTGGGTCATTTTTAGCGGGAATTTTTGGGTTCTTTTATGGCCAATTTTGGGTCAATGTTTGGGGCATTGTAAGAGTCTGGACGGAAATCCCTATCTGCCTCACGACCATCGACAGAAGCAGAGGCCGAAAACCCAGAGACCCTAAGAGGGGAAAAGGACTTTTGCACAATAGAAGTCCAGCCAGATCTTGATGGGGTGCCTGCCAGGTGCCCAGGTGTACAGCAGAGCTGTGCTGCTGAACTGTGCTGCAGAGGCGTGTTGGTACATGCCTGTGGGAACCGCATTCTCCCGGCTACCGGGATGGAAAGAACCGAACTATGTGTCCGGTACAGCTGCACCTGTACTCTAAAACAATGGGCCTTACTCCCCACCTGCTGGCTACTTGCCCCTCGTCTCTGGAGGGATTGCCTCATCTCTTGCTTACCTGCTCCCCTGCTTTCGAAAAGACTATAAAGAGACTCTCAAAAAGTGCCCCTACGAGTACTCCCTACGGACGAGACGAATCCATCGGATCCGGACAACGAGGATCTCGTCGTGCCGTGGTAGCTATGCCCCTCCTTTCCTTTTCTCTCTCTCTTTCTTCTCTCTCTCTCTCTCTCCTCTATCGCATAAGTGTGTTGTTGGCACTCAATAAAGTGCTTTTGATTTTGATTGAAGCAAAAATACTTGTCCCTGTTTTCTTTTGCACTCTGAGATTCAAAGTAACGAACCATCACGACCCCTGCTCCTACGAGCGGATCGTGACAGGCATTTATGGTCATTTTTGGGTGATTCTTTGCGCTTTTTTTTAGTCGTTTTTTGTTCAGTTTTTTGGTCATTCTTGAGCAATTTTTGTGTCATTTCTCGGGCCTTTTAGGGGCTATATTTGGAGTGATTTTTTGGCCATTTTTGGGCCATTTCTCGGTCATTGTTTGAGGCTATTTTGGGCCTATATTTTGTCAATTATAGGGGGAATTTCTGGGTTATTTCATGGCCAATTTTGGGTCATTTTGGGAGCTATTTTTGGGTCTATTCTTGGGCCATTTCTGAGGCCTTTTATGTTCTATTTTTGGGGCGATTTCTTGGCCATTTTTGGGTCGTTTTTGGTTCACTTTTTGGGGCTATTTTGGGGCTACTTTTGGGTCATTTCCCAGGCCATTTTTGTGACAATTTTTGGGTCAATTTTAGGACATTTTTCGGTCATTTTTGGGCGAGGTTTGGGTAATTTTTGGTGATTCCTGGGGCTATTTTTGGGCCATTTTTTGGGGGAATTTTTGGGGCCATTTTTGAGGCCTTTTAGGATCAATTTTTGGGGCGATTCTTGGGAAATTTTTGCGTCATTTTTGGGGCTTTTAGGGGCCATATTTGGAGTGATTTGAGGCCATTTCTGGGTCATTTTTGGGTCAATGTTTTGAGGGTATTTTGGGCCTATTTTTGGGTCATTTATCGGGGGAATTTCTGGGTTATTTCACGGACAATTTTGGGTCATTTTTTAAACCATTTTTTGGGCCAAATTGGTGTATTTTTGGGTCATTTTTGGGGTTTTTTTGGGGCCATTTTTGCCTCTATTTTTCGGGCCATTTTTGAGGCAATTTTTGGATCATTTTAAGGCCATTTTTCGGTCATTTTTCGGCGTTGTTTGGGTCATTTTTGGATCATTCTTGGGGCTATTTTTGGGGTTTTTTTGGGTAATTTTTGGGGTTTTTTCAGTGCTATATTTGGAGGGATTTTGGGGCCCATTTTTGGGTCATTTCTTTGAGCCATTTTTTTGTCATTTTTGTGGCTATATTTGGGTCATTTTGGGGTCATTTTTTTGGGGCTACTCTTGGGTCATTTTTTGGGTCATTTTTGGGCAATTTTTGCGTCATTTTTGGAGCCATTCATGGGGCAATTTTGGGGCTATTTTTGGGTCATTTTTGGGGTTATTTTTGGGTCAATTTTTGGGGCATTTTTGTTCATTTTTGGGTGATTCTTGGGGCTATTTTGGGTCATTTTTGGGGTAATTTTTGGGTCAATGTTTGGGGCATTTTTGGTCATTTTTGGGTGATTCTTTGCGCTTTTTTTGGGTCGTTTTTTGGTCAGTTTTTTGGTCATTCTTGAGCAATTTTTGTGTCATTTTTCGGGCCTTTTTGGGGCTATATTTGGAGTGATTTTTTGGCCATTTTTGGGCCATTTTTGGGCCATTTCTCGGTCATTGTTTGAGGCTATTTTGGGCCTATTTTTTGATCATTTTTGGGGCAATTTTTGGTCTATTTTTAGGGCTATTTTCGGGGCCATTTTGGGCCCATATTTGGATCCTTTTTTGAGTCATGTCTGGGCCATTTTTGGGGCTCTTTTTGCGCTATTTTTGGGTCATTTTTGGGTCATCTTTTAAGGCTTTTTTTGGGTCATTTTTTTGTCATTTATGTGGGGAATTTTTGGGTCATTTTTGGGGACATTTTTGGGGCTATTTTCAGAGCCATTTTGGGCCCACTTTTGGGTCATTTTTTGTCATTTTTTGGTCATTTTCAGGGCCAGTTTTGGGCCAATTTGGGGCCATTTTCTGGGCCGTTTCTGGGTCATTTTTGCGTCATTTTTGGGGCCATTTTTGGGTCATTTTTATACCTATTATTGAGTCATTTTGGGGCAATTTTTTGGCCATGTGTTGGGACCATTTTTGGGCTGTTTTTGGGTCATTTCCTGGGTCATTTTTTGGGCCATTTTTGGGACCATTTCGGGGTCATTTTTGGGCCATTTTTGGGCTGTTTTTGGGTCATTTTTGGGGCCACCTTGGGAGCCATATTGGGCCCATTCTTGGGTCATTTTTTTGGGGCTACACTTGGGTCATTTTTTGGGTCATTTTTGGGGCAGTTTTGGGTCAATTTTGGGCCATTTTTAGGGCTATTTTCAAAGACTTTTTTGGCCCATATTTGGGTCAATTTTTGAGGCATTTTTTGGGTCATTTTTGGGTCATTGAGGCTATTTTGGGCCTTTTTTTTGGTCAATTATAGGGGGAATTTCTGGGTTATTTCACAGCCAATTTTGGGTCATTTTTGGAGCCATTCATGGGGCAATTTTGGGGCTATTTTTGGGTCCTTTTTGGGTCATTTATAGCGGGAATTTTTGGGTTATTTATGGCCACGTTTTTGGCCATTTTTGGGGAAATCTTTGGGGACATTTTGGGGCCATTTTTGGGTCATTTTTGGGGCCATTTTTGGGTCTATTCTTGGGCTATTTTTGAGGCCTTTTATGATCCATTTTTGGGGCGATTTTTAGGCCATTTTCCAGGCCATTTTTGTGGCAATTTTTGGGTCATTTTTAGGACATTTTTCGGTCATTTTTGGGCGAGGTTTGGGTAATTTTTGGTAATTCCTGGGGCTATTTTTGGGCCATTTTTTGGGGGAATTTTTGGGGCCATTTTTGAGGCCTTTTAGGATCTATTTTTGGGGCGATTAGGGGCCATATTCGGAGTGATTTTTGGGCCCATTTTTGGGTTATTTTTTGGCCATTTTTGGGTCATTATTTTGCGTCATTTTTTTGTCATTGTTTGATGCTGTTTTTGGGTCATTTTTGGGTCATTTTTGGGTAATTTTTGGGCCAGGTTTGGGTCATTTTTGGTGATTCTTGGGGCTCTTTTCGTGCCATGTTTTGGGTCACTTTTGGTTTACTTTTTGGGGTCGTATTCGGAGTGATTTTTGGGCCCATTTTTGGGTTATTTTTTCGTCATTTTTGGGTCATTGTTTTGGGCCATTTTTTTGTCATTGTTTGAGGCCATTTTTGGGCCATTTTTGGGTCATTTTTTTCTGGGTAATTTTTGGGGCTTTTTCGGTGCCATTTTTTGGCAATTTTTGGGTCATTTTCCAGGCCATTTTTGAGGCTACTTTGGGTGAATTTTTGGGCTATTTCTTGGTCATTTTTGGGTGAATTTTTGGGGGACATTTTTGGGTCATTTTTTGGCAATTTTTTGGTGATTTTCCAGGCCATTTTGTACTCACATTTGGATCAATATTTGAGTCATTTATGGGGATATTTTTGTGTCATTTTTGGACCATTTTTTGGTTATTTTTGGGCCATTTTTGGGTCATTTTTGTATGATTTTTGGCCAGTTTTCAATCCATTTTTGGTCAGTTTTCAAGCAATTTTTGGGCATTTTTTGGGTCATTTTTGGGGCCTTTTAGGGGCTATATTTGGAGTGATTTTTGGGCCATTTTTGGGTCAGTGTTTGAGGCTATTTTGGGCCTTTTTTTTTGGTAAATTATAGGGGGAATTTCTGGGTTATTTCACAGCCAATTTTGGGTCATTTTTGGAGCCATTCATGGGGCAATTTTGGGGCTATTTTTGGGTCCTTTTTGGGTCATTTATAGCGGGAATTTTTGGGTTATTTATGGCCACGTTTTTGGCCATTTTTGGGGAAATCTTTGGGGACATTTTGGGGCCATTTTTGGGTCATTTTTGGGGCCATTTTTGGGTCTATTCTTGGGCTATTTTTGAGGCCTTTTATGATCCATTTTTGGGGCGATTTTTAGGCCATTTTCCAGGCCATTTTTGTGGCAATTTTTGGGTCATTTTTAGAACATTTTTCAGTCATTTTTATGCCAGGTTTGGGTAATTTTTGGTGATTCTTGGGGCTATTTTTGGATCATTTTTGGCCCATTTTTGGGTTATTTTGGGGCCATTTTTGGGTCATTTTTGAGGCCCTTTTAGGGGCTATTTTCGGAGTGATTTTGGGGCCATTTTTGGGTCATTTTTGGGTGATTTTTGGCCAGTTTTCCAGCCATTTTTGGTCAGTTGTTGGGCCATTTTTGGGCATTTTTTGGTCAATTATAGGGGGAATTTCTGGGTTATTTCACGGCCAATTTTGGGTCATTTTTGGAGCCATTTTTGGGTCAATTTTTGGGGCATTTTTGGTCATTTTTGGGTGATTCATGGGGCTATTTTTGGGCCATTTTTGGGTCATTTTTTGGGGCTCTAAGGGGCCATATTTGGAGTGATATTTGGGCCCATTTTTGGGTTATTTTTTGGCCATTTTTGGGTCATTGTTTTGGGCCATTTTTATGTCATTGTTTGAGGCCATTTTTTGGTCATTTTTGGGTCATTTTTCTGGGCATGTTTTGGGTCATTTTCGGTGCCATTTTTTGGCAATTTTTGGGTCATTTTCCGGGCCATTTTTGAGGCTATTTTGGATCATTTTTGGGCGAGGTTTGGGTCATTTTTGGGCGAGGTTTGGGTCATTTTTGGTGATTCTTGGGGCTATTTTTGGGTCATTTTTTGGGTGAATTTTTGGGGCCATTTTTGAGGCCTTTTAGGATCTGGTTTTGGGTCATTTTTGGGCCATTTTTGGTGTATTCTTGTACCGTTTTTGGGTAATTTATGGGGGTATTTTTGGGTCATTTTTGGGTATCTTTGATCATTTTTTTGCCATTTTTTGGTAAATGTTTGTGCCAGGTTTGGGTCATTTTTGGTGATTCCTGTGGGCTATTTTTGGTCATTTTTGGGTCATTTATAGCGGGAATTTTTTGCTTTTTTTATGGCCAATTTTGGGTCATTTTTGGGACATTTTTGGTCATTTTTGGGTGATTCTTGGGGCTATTTTTGGGCCATTTTTTGGGTCATTTTTTGGGGCTCTAAGGGGCCATATTTGGAGTGATATTTGGGCCCATTTCTGGGTTATTTTTTGGCCATTTTTGGGCTTTTTTTTGGGCCATTTTTTTGTCATTGTTTGAGGACATTTTTTGGTCATTTTTGGGTCATTTTTCTGGGTATTTTTTGGGTCATTTTCAGTGCCATTTTTTGGCAATTTTTGGGTCATTTTCCGGGCCATTTTTGAGGCTATTTTGGATCATTTTTGGGCGAGTTTTGGGTCATTTTTGGGCGAGGTTTGGGTCATTTTTGGTGATTCTTGGGGCTATTTTTGGGTCATTTTTTGGGTGAATTTTTGGGGCCATTTTTGAGGCCTTTTAGGATCTGGTTTTGGGTCATTTTTGGGCCATTTTTGGGCCATTTTTGGGGTATTCTTGTACCATTTTTGGGTAATTTATGGGGTGTTGTGGTTTTAGTTCGCTTATTTAGGTTTGTGGCTAAATGCTAGCACACTTACTTAAATTTACTTAATTGCTTGTTGTGAGATAAGGATTAGGAGTAGGCAAAGCAGGCTCAAACTTTATAAAGTACAAAGAAGTTTTATTATATATCTAAGACAAAGGGAAAAAAGAAAAAAAAACTTCAAGAAAAAAAACTAGAACAAACTCTTCAGACCACCCCTCCTTCCCCACCTCTCCATTTCATTCTCCCTGACAACATACAAAAGACAACACTTTGACTTTTAGTCAGTTTACCACCTCAGAAACAGCTCTTGTTCTAGTTCATTTAGGGAGAGAAGTTTCTTTTGTTTACACTATGGATCTTCTGTAAGAAAAATACAGTTTTTATGGGTCTTCTGCCTCACCATTAACCGCCGCCCGGAGTAAAGTCCAACTTAATGGTGGATCTCTCCCACACCAGTAGCCTTCCCACAGCCACTTGGTGGGTTATGAACAGTCCACAGGGTACCTGTTTTAAGGATGCCCAGTTCAATTGCAGCAACAAAGAAAATCCCTTCTTCTGTGCTTAGCAACACAGGTTCTCCTGACAACTCAGGTTCTCTAGCATTCTCCCCGGGACCAGGGCTCTGAGTCACAGCCTCTCCTCTCTCTTGGTTCTAGTTTCTCATCAGGCTGTACTTTTTTAACACTTACTTGTCTGTACTTAGGTATTTCAGTTCATTGGCTGCAATAAGAACCTCACATCCCCCTTTGGACTATATCTTCATATATTACAGAGAATTTATTAGCTCAGTCCCCAACCATGGTTCTCCAAAAGAGTTTTCAGCTTCACTCTTGAAGCAACTTCCCATGCACCTCCCTCTAGGTATCAGTTCTGCTTTCCTCACTGACTGTAAAGTCTCTGCGCTGCACTATGTAGATGTCCTCACTCGTTCCTCTCTCTGCGAGGAAGGATGGATGTCTGTGAGTTTAGTCCAGGCATGGAGAGAGTTAATCTCTGTCTCTCTCTCTCCGGCAGTGTGAGGATCACGTGCTCTTTGCCGGGCTGCTTGAACAGGTCTGAGCTGGATGCCAGACGCTCTCAAGAGTCTTTGCCTGGCTCTGCCAAGCTGGCTCGGCCTGGTGGGGCCATCTGGGCCCGGGGTGACAGGGCAGGGCCTGGCCCGAGCTGGATGGAGTCCGGCCCGGTCCTTGCCTGGCCCGGCTCTCCCTCTTGTGTAGCTGACACACCGGCTGAGCTGGATCTGCTGAAAATTCCAATCGTTTCCTCCCCCATGCCTGCCCGGCTGCAGCGGCACGGCTGCCGTAAAACCTCCCTTCCCCCCCCCCATCCCTCCTTTGGAAGGGGGGGGGGGAAGCGCTTGGGCCTTACCAGCGAGAGAAGCAGGAGCTGCTCCTCTCCACACAGCAGCAGCAGGTCCAAAGAGGAAGAGCGTCAGAGAGTCTCTGCTTATATATGGTTTTTTCCTTGAAGGCGGACCAACTTTTTAATTGGTTTACCTACCTATCAATTCTTAAAACTACCTGATTATTGGCTCTCTCTCTCTCGCAGGAAGGAAGTTGTATCCCTTCCTGCATTCCTACAGCACAGATCACTTCCTAGATTTTGACCCCTCTGGCCTAACCCAGGACATGGGGGTATTTTTGGGTCATTTTTGGGTGTCTTTGATAATTTTTTGGCCATTTTTTGGTAAATGTTTGGGCCAGGTTTGGGTCATTTTTGGTGATTCTTGGGGCTATTTTTGGGCCATTTTTTGGGTCATTTTTGGGGCTTTTAGGGGCCATATTTGGAGTGATTTTTGGGTCATTTTTTGGGGTTTTTTTTGCCATTTTTGGGCCTATTTTTTGGGCCATTTTTTGGTCATTGTTTGAGGCCATTTTTGGGGTTTTTTTGGGTCATTTTTTTGGTCAATTTTTGAGCTATGTTGGGGGTCATTTTTGGGTCATTTTCAGAGCCATTTCTTGGCAATTTTTGGGTCATTTTCCAGGCCATTTTTGAGGCAATATTTGAGTCATTTTTAGGACATTTTTCGGTCATTTTTGGGCGAGGTTTGGGTTATTTTTTGGTGATTCTTGGAGCTATATATGGGACATTTTTTGGGTGAATTTTTGGGGCCATTTTTGAGGCCTTTTAGGATCTAGTTTTGGGTCATTTTTGGGCCATTTTTGGGTAATTTATGGGGGTATTTTTTGGTCATTTTTGGGTATTTTTGATCGTTTTTGGCCATTTTTCAGTCATTTTTGGGCCAGGTTTGGGTCATTTTTGGGTGATTCTTGGGGCTATTTTTGGGCCATTTTTTGGGTTATTTTTGGGTTATTTTGGGGCCATTTTTGGGTCATTTTTGGGTGATTTTTGGCCAGTTTTCCAGCCATTTTTGGTCAGTTGTCGGGCCATTTTTGGGCATTTTTTGGTCAGTTATAGGGGGAATTTCTGGGTTATTTCACGGCCAATTTTGGGTGATTTTTGGAGCCATTCATGGGGCAATTTTGGGGCTATTTTTGGTCATTTTTGGGTCATTTATAGCAGGAATTTTTTGCTTTTTTTATGGCCAATTTTTGGTCATTTTTGGGGCTATTTTTGGGGACATTTTGCGGCTATATTTGGGTCATTTTTGGGCCCATTTTTGGGTAAATTTTTGAAGCAATTTTGGTCATTTTTGGGTGATTCTTGGGGCTATTTTTGGGCGATTTTTTGGGTCATTTTTTGGGGCTCTAAGGGGCCATATTTGGAGTGATATTTGGGCCCATTTTTGGGTTATTTTTTGGTCATTTTTGGGTCATTTTTCTGGGTATTTTTTGGGTCATTTTCAGTGCCATTTTTTGGCAATTTTTGGGTCATTTTCCGGGCCATTTTTGAGGCTATTTTGGATCATTTTTGGGCGAGTTTTGGGTCATTTTTGGGCGAGGTTTGGGTCATTTTTGGTGATTCTTGGGGCTATTTTTGGGTCATTTTTTGGGTGAATTTTTGGGGCCATTTTTGAGGCCTTTTAGGATCTAGTTTTGGGTCATTTTTGGGCCATTTTTGGGGTATTCTTGTACCGTTTTTGGGTAATTTATGGGGGTATTTTTTGGTCATTTTTGGGTATCTTTGATCAATTTTTGGCCATTTTTTGGTAAATGTTTGGGCCAGGTTTGGGTCATTTTTGGTGATTCTTGGGGCTATTTTTTAGGCAATTTTTTGGGTCATTTTTGGGGCTTTTAGGGGCCATATTTGGAGTGATTTTTGGGTCATTTTTGGGTTATTTTTTGGCCATTTTTGGGCCTATATTTTGGGCCATTTTTTGTCATTGTTTGAGGCTATTTTTGGGGTTTTTTTTGGGACATTTTCTTGGTCAGTTTTTGGGCCATTTTTAGGGTCGTTTTTGGGGCTTTTAGGGGCCATATTTGGAGTGATTTTTGGGTCATTTTTGGGTTATTTTTTGGCCATTTTTGGGCTTTTTTTTTTGGGCCATTTTTTTGTCATTGTTTGAGGCCATTTTTGGGGGTTTTTTGGGTCATTTTTTTTGGTCAATTTTTGAGCAATGTTGGGGGTCATTTTGGGGTCATTTTCAGAGCCATTTTTTGGCAATTTTTGGGTCATTTCCCAGGCCATTTTTAAGCTTTTTTTGGGTCATTTTTGGGCGAGTTTTGGGTCATTTTTGGGCGAGGTTTGGGTCATTTTTGGTGATTCTTGGGGCTATTTTTGGGTCATTTTTGGGGTGAATTTTTGGGGCCATTTTTGAGGCCTTTTAGGATCTAGTTTTGGGTCATTTTTGGGCCATTTTTGGGTAATTTATGGGGGTATTTTTTGGTCATTTTTGGGTATTTTTGATCGGTTTTGGCCATTTTTCAGTCATTTTTGTGCCAGGTTTGGGTCATTTTTGGGTGATTCTTGGGGCTATTTTTGGGCCATTTTTTGGGTCATTTTTGGGTTATTTTTGGGCCATTTTTAGGTCTATTATGGGGCTGCTTTTGGGACATTGTTTTGGGCCATTTTTTGGTCTATTTTGGGTCATTTTTGGGACATGTGTTGTGGCCATTTTCGGGGCGATTTTGCGCCCATATCTGGATCATTTTTTGAGTCATGTTTGTTCCATTTTTGGGGCTCTTTTTTGGCCATTATTGGGTCATTTTTGGGTCATTTATGGGGGGAATTTTTGGGTCATTTTTGGGGCCGCTTTTGGGGCTATTTTCAGATCCATTTTTGGGCCATTTTGGGTCATTTTTTGTCACTTTTAGGGCCAGTTTTGGGGCAATGTGGGGCCATTTTCTGGGTAATTTCTGGGTCATTTCTGGGACATTTTTGGGGACATTTTTGGGGCCATTGGTGGGGCCAGTTTTGGGTCATTTTTAGGACTATTATTCGGTCATTTTTGGACAATTTTTGGGGACATTTTTGGGGCATTTTTGGTCTATTTTTTGGTCATTTCCTGGGTCATTCTGGAGGCCATTTTTGGGACAAATTTGGGGTCATTTTTGGGCCATTTTTGGGTTCATTTTGGGTCATTTAAAGGCCATTTTTAGGTCAATATTGGGCCATTTTGAGCCCATTCTTGGGTCATTTTCGGGTCATTTTGAGGGCCATTTCTGAATCATTTTTGGGGCCATTTCTGGGACATTTTTGCGGCAATTTCTGGGACATTTTTGGGGCCATATTTAAGGCCATATTTGGGGCCATATCATGGTCATTTTTGGGGTCATTTATGGGCCCTTCTTGAGGTTTTTTGGGGATATTTTTTGGCCATTTTTGGGCCATTTTTTGGTCATTTTTCAAGCAAGTTTTGGGTCATTTTTGGATCATTTTTGGGGCATTTTTGGCCAATTTTTACATCATTTTTGGGCTATTTTTGGGTCATTTTGGGGTCATTTATGGGGCGTTTTTTGGGTCATTTTGGGGTCGTTCTTGGGTCCTTTTAGGGGCTATTTTTGAGGCCATTTTTGGGTCATTTTCAGGTTATCTTTGCGTCGTTTCCTGGGCCATTTTTTGGTCATTTACGAGGCCGCTTTTGGGGCCATTTTTGGAGCCATATTGGGCCTTTTTTGGGCAATGTTTGGGACCATTTTTGGGTCAATTTTGGGTCTATTTTTGGGACATTTTGAGGGCCATTTTGGGGCTAATTTTGGGTCATTTTTGGGGCCATTTTTGGGTCTATATTTGGGTCATTTTTGGCCCATTTTTGGGTCATTTTTCGGTCATTTTTTGAGGGTATTTTGGGCCTATTTTCGGTCATTTATACTGGGAATTTCTGTGTTATTTTGCGGCCAAATTTGGGTCATTTTTGGGGCCATTTTTGGGTTTATTTTTGAGCCAGTTTTGGGTCTATTATGGGGCTGTTTTTGGGACATTGTTTTGGGCCATTTTTTGGTCAATTTTGGGTCATTTTTGGGACATGTGTTGTGGCCATTTTCGGGGCGATTTTGCACCCATATCTGTATCATTTTTTGAGTCATGTTTGTTCCATTTTTGGGGCTCTTTTTTGGCCATTATTGGGTCATTTTTGGGTCATTTATGGGGGGAATTTTTGGGTCATTTTTGGGGCCGCTTTTGGGGCTATTTTCAGATCCATTTTTGGGCCATTTTGGGTCATTTTTTGGTCACTTTTAGGGCCAGTTTTGGGGCAATGTGGGGCCATTTTCTGGGTAATTTCTGGGTCATTTTTGGGGCCATTTTTGGTCTTTTTTTTGGTCATTTCCTGGGTCATTCTTGGGGCCATTTTTGGGTTCATTTTGGGTCATTTAATGGCCATGTTTAGGTCAATTTCGGGCCATTTTGAGCCCATTCTTGGGTCATTTTCGGGTCATTTTGAGGGCCATTTCTGAATCATTTTCGGGGCCATTTCTGGGACATTTTCGGGGCCATATTTGGGGCCATATCATGGTCATTTTTGGGGTCATTTATGGGCCCTTCTGGAGCTTTTTTTGGGATATTTTTTGGCCATTTTTGGGATATTTTTTGATCATTTTTCAGGCAAGTTTTGGGTCATTTTTGGCTATTTTTGGGTCATTTTGGGGTCATTTATGGGGCGTTTTTTGGGTCATTTTGGGGTCGTTCTTGGGTCCTTTTAGGGGCTATTTTTGAGGCCATTTTTGGGTCATTTTCAGGTTATCTTTGCGTCGTTTCCTGGGCCATTTTTTGGTCATTTACGAGGCCGCTTTTGGGGCCATTTTTGGAGCCATATTGGGCCTTTTTTGGGCAATGTTTGGGACCATTTTTGGGTCAATTTTTGGGTCTATTTTTTGGGACATTTTGAGGGCCATTTTGGGGCTATTTTTGGGTCATTTTTGGGGCCATTTTTGGGTCTATATTTGGGTCATTTTTGGCCCATTTTTGGGTCATTTTTCGGTCATTTTTTGAGGGTATTTTGGGCCTATTTTCGGTCATTTATACTGGGAATTTCTGGGTTATTTTGCGGCCAAATTTGGGTCATTTTTGGGGCCATTTTTGGGTTTATTTTTGAGCCAGTTTTAGGTCTATTATGGGGCTGTTTTTGGGACATTGTTTTGGGCCATTTTTTGGTCTATTTTGGGTCATTTTGGGGACATGTGTAGTGGCCATTTTCTGGACGATTTTGCACCCATATCGGTATCATTTTTTGAGTCATGTTTGTTCCATTTTTGGGGCTCTTTTTTGGCCATTATTGGGTCATTTTTGGGTCATTTATGGGGGGAATTTTTGGGTCATTTTTGGGGCCGCTTTTGGGGCTATTTTCAGATCCATTTTTGGGCCATTTTGGGTCATTTTTTGTCACTTTTAGGGCCAGTTTTGGGGCAATGTGGGGCCATTTTCTGGGTAATTTCTGGGTCATTTTTGGGACATTTTTGGGCCATTTTTGGTCTATTTTTTGGTCATTTCCTGGGTCATTCTGGAGGCCATTTTTGGGACCAATTTGGGGTCATTTTTGGGCCATTTTTGGGTCAATATTGGGCCATTTTGAGCCCATTCTTGGGTCCTTTTCGGGTCATTTTGAGGGCCATTTCTGAATCATTTTCGGGGCCGTTTCTGGGACATTTTTGCGGCCATTTCTGGGACATTTTTGGGGCCATATTTGGGGCCATATTTGGGGCCATATTTGGGCCCATATCATGGTCATTTTTGGGGTCATTTATGGGGCGTTTTTTGGGTCATTTTGGGGTCGTTCTTGGGTCCTTTTAGGGGCTATTTTTGAGGCCATTTTTCGGTCATTTTCAGGTTATCTTTGTGTCGTTTCCTGGGCCATTTTTTGGTCATTTGCGAGGCCGCATTTGGGGCCATTTTTGGAGCCATATTGGGCCTTTTTTGGGCAATGTTTGGGACCATTTCTGGGTCAATTTTTGGGTCTATTTTTTGGGACATTTTGAGGGCCATTTTGGGGCTATTTTTGGGTCATTTTTGGGGCTATTTTTGGGTCTATATTTGGGTCATTTTTGGCCCATTTTTGGGTCATTTTTCGGTCATTTTTTGAGGGTATTTTGGGCCTATTTTCGGTCATTTATACTGGGAATTTCTGTGTTATTTTGCGGCCAAATTTGGGTCATTTTTGGGGCCATTTTTGGGTTTATTTTTGAGCCAGTTTTGGGTCTATTATGGGGCTGTTTTTGGGACATTGTTTTGGGCCATTTTTTGGTCAATTTTGGGTCATTTTTGGGACATGTGTTGTGGCCATTTTCGGGGCGATTTTGCACCCATATCTGTATCATTTTTTGAGTCATGTTTTGTTGCGGTGGTTTGGAACCAGAGGACTTCCGGACAGGTTCCACGGACAGAGGGTTTCCCCCCGGAGCTCCCAGGGGCAGCAGTTGGACCACCAATCCACGGACCCCAAGCTCCTGCTATTGGTTACTGGACTTGTCTGTTATGTATTCCCGCTCTGGGAAATTCCCTGTCACTCCATAGTTCATTCGTTGTTCTCTCTGTTCCTCTCCCCTCCCTAAACCCCATTTGATCATGCACCCCAGCCCCTCCCCTGTATTGTCCCCTGCCCTCATCCTATTGGGTATTGTTCCTCCCTTAAATACCGATGTAATAAGCTGCTCTTGGCTCTTGGTCCATGTGTTCCCTTTGGAGGCAATAAACCTACCGAAATCACATACCAAGAGACCTCCTTCTCTGGTAGTTCTTTGCTGTTTCACCACGCTCCGGGGGCAACACCTCCCCGGACCGAACGCGGGCCAGCTGTGCCCGAGGTAGGCACTCCGAGGAAGTCTTCCCGATCGCGAACGACTTCCTAGGGTAGCGCTAGGACTCCGCTGCCGGTACCAGGGTGGGACTGAAGCAGGGAACGCAACAAAGTGGCGCCCGAACAGGGACTCCGACCTCTCGGGGTTCCCTGCGAGCGACCTGGATACGCAGCAGCGGTCCGGACTGCGCCTTCGGGACGCCGCTCCCCTAGCGAGAACTTCCGTGTTTTAGCGGGGGGCTGGCAGGGGCCGTCAGCAACCGTTCTGGAGCGTCTGAAGTGTGTACGCTAGCTGAGCGAACTGACGGAACCAGAGACCCTTGCTCTGTTGGATGTTTCTCCCTCCGGAGCCGGTGACGGCAACTGAAGCCGGGATCGAGGAACCAAGACCCGCACGGAGCGGTGAGGTTTGGCGGCTGCGAGGCGCGGTGGGAAAGGACCAGGATCCGCGCGCGGCGGCGAAGCTCGGTGCCTGTGATAGCGGCGGGAAAGCCACCGAGAACCGAGCGCAGACGGTGAGGTCTAATCCGCGATAGGCAGCGGGAATCAGGCTCGAGGGAGAGTTTTGTACCGTATAAAAAGAGCAAGGAGGCTTTTATTCTGAGACAATGGGTATTAAGCTGTCCCGAATAGAGCAGGAGTTTTATGTCCAAGTTAAAGAGACCCTAAAGTTAAAAAACGGGAAAGCTAATAAGAGGGCTTGGAAACGTTTTGTTAAATGGATCTTTGCCTATGTCCCTCTTGCTTCTGCTTCTTCTGTTAAAACTCTGAGGTTTTGGGAGTTAGTAGAAAAACGTTTAGAGGCAGTGGAGAGAGGGGGTGATGTTTCTGTCCGAAAATTTTTCCCGTTGTTGATTTTAATTTGTTATACTTTGCGTAATTGTCCTGAAAGTTCTAAATCCCCGACTCACCCACCCCACGTTCCTAATTTCCCTTTTCCCAATCCCCCTTCCCCGCTGCAGGGAAGCGCGCCCCTCGGTTCTCCCTGCTATGAGACTGATTCCCTCATAGTGAACTCTACCCCAAACCCTTTCTCCGAGCCCACAGTCAAACTCGCGCCGGCTGCGCCCCCTCATTGTTCCGAGTTTAAAGATGGCGGCGGCCTCGTGGCGCCGTGCCTACACCCGTGCGCCAACTGCGCAGCCTCACGCCGAAAGCCCGCGAATCGTCCCAACCCCTCCCACGGCTCCTTCCCCTTCGTGTCGATTGGCCCCGCGTCGGGTTCCCCCCCCGCGGCCGATGATGTCTTCGCATCGGGTTCCCCCCCCGCGGCCGATGATGTCTTCGCGTCGGGTCCCTCCCCTCGCGCCGGAGGTCCCTGCCCCAGCCCGAGGGAGATCCCCGCCCCACCCCGTGCCTGGACTGCTCATATCAACTGCAGTCCCACCCCTGACCACCGCCCACTTCCAGATCCCCACGCTCCCTCATTCACACCCCGAGACTGGGGGCCGAAAAGTGGAGAGGCTGAAGCCTGCGATGCAGCCGGTCAGCCAGACCCTGCAGTGGCATCAGGTGTGCACAGCCCTCAGGGTAACAACCCACGATGGGAATCACAGTCACCTGCAGCCTAGTGAGAGCCTTGCAAGGTGGAGAGAGAGCTTGGGAGAAATTCTCCTCACTTTAAAGGTGTGCTGGTCCCATCTGACATAAAAACAATCCTGACAGGCATTTTAGTTAAGGTTCAATATCGGGTGTGGGAAAAGATATGGAAGCAGCAGCTTCAAAGCCTGCTGAACAGTTCTAATCATCCTCCACCTAAGTCTTCCACAGGCTCCTGGACACCACATGCTCCAAAAGCTGAATCCACTGTGTCCTGCTCTCCATCACCACCCATGCCACTGGAGACCCCATCAGAGGCGATCCCAGATGACCAGTCACTTGAACCACGATGGCTGAAGTTAGTAGTCATCACAACTCTCCACCCAACACATCCACCAGAGCAGATCCAGTTGCATCCACCAACAGACGCTGCTCCACAGAGATCAGCGGGGAAGAGAAGGAAAAATAAAACTCCAAACTTTGACAGTCATCAAGAAAAATCACTGAGACCCTTCTTCTTGAGATCTTCCCATTAGACTCTCCTGAAACCTACCCCATGTACCTCCCATACCCCAATCATTCCCAGTCCTGTAGAGAGACAAGGATTTAACAATGTTTGTTTGTTTATTTGCAGATTTTCAAGACTTTGCTTTGGATTTTAGTTATTATCTTCATTGTACTAACAAATCACTTTCTTTAAGTAAAAAGACAGGGGGAGATGTTGCGGTGGTTTGGAACCAGAGGACTTCCGGACAGGTTCCACGGACAGAGGGTTTCCCCCGGAGCTCCCAGGGGCAGCAGTTGGACCACCAATCCACGGACCCAAGCTCCTGCTATTGGTTACTGGACTTGTCTGTTATGTATTCCCGCTCTGGGAAATTCCCTGTCACTCCATAGTTCATTCGTTGTTCTCTCTGTTCCCCTCCCCTCCCTAAACCCAATTTGATCATGTACCCCAGCCCCTTCCCTGTATTGTCCCCTGCCCTCATCCTATTGGGTGTTGTTCCTCCCTTAAATACCGATGTAATAAGCTGCTCTTGGCTCTTGGTCCATGTGCTCCCTTTGGAGGCAATAAACCTACCGAAATCACAGACCAAGAGACCTCCTTCTCTGGTAGTTCTTTGCTGTTTCACCACGCTCCGGGGGCAACACCTCCCCGGACCGAACGCGGGCCAGCTGTGCCTGAGGTAGGCACTCCGAGGAAGTCTTCCCGATCGCGAACGGCTTCCTAGGGTAGCGCTGGGACTCCGCTGCCGGTACCAAGGTGGGACCGAAGCAGGGAACGCAACACTGTTTCTTCCATTTTTGGGACTCTTTTTTGGCCATTACTGGGTCATTTTTGGGTCATTTATGGGGGGAATTTTTGGGTCATTTTTGGGGCCACTTTTGGGGCTATTTTCAGATCCATTTTTGGGCCATTTTGGGTCATTTTTTGGTAACTTTTAGGGCCAGTTTTGGGGCAATGTGGGGCCATTTTCTGGGTAATTTCTGGGTCATTTTTGGGACATTTTTGGGGCTATTTTTGGGTCATTTTTAGGACTATTATTGGGTCATTTTTGGGCCATTTTTGGGCCATGTTTTGGGACCATTTTTGCTCTATTTTTTGGTCATTTCCTGGGTCATTCGGGAGGCCATTTTTGGGACCAATTTGGGGTCATTTTTGGGCCATTTTTAGGTCAATTTTGGGCCATTTTGAGCCCATTCTTGGGTCATTTTCGGGTCATTTTGAGGGCCATTTCTGAATCATTTTCGGGGCAATTTCTGGAACATTTTTGCAGCCATTTTTGGGGCCATATTTGGGGCCATATTTGGGGCCATATCATGGTCATTTTTGGGGTCATTTATGGGCCCTTCTTGAGGTTTTTTTGGGATATTTTTTGGCCATTTTTTGGCCATTTTTTGACCATTTTTCAGGCAAGTTTTGGGTCATTTTTGGATCATTTTTGGGTCATTTTTGGCTAATTTTTACGTCATTTTTTGGGCTATTATTGGGTCATTTTGGGGTCATTTATGGGGCGTTTTTTGGGTCATTTTGGGGTCGTTCTTGGGTCCTTTTAGGGGCTATTTTTGAGGCCATTTTTCGGTCATTTTCAGGTTATCTTTGCGTCGTTTCCTGAGCCATTTTTTGGTCATTTACAAGGCCGCTTTTGGGGCCATTTTTGGAGCCATATTGGGCCTTTTTTGGGCAATGTTTGGGACCATTTTTGGGTCAATTTTTGGTCATTTTTTGGGAAAATTTTAGGGCCATTTTGGGGCTATTTTTGGGACATTGTTTTGGGCCATTTTTGGGTCTATATTTGGGTCATTTTTGGCCCATTTTTGGGTCATTTTTGGGTCATCTTTTTAGGCTATTTCTGAGTCATTTTTGGGTCTATTATGGGGGGAATTTTTGGGTCATTTTTGAGCCAATTTTGGGGCTATTTTCAGATTCATTTTGGGGCCATTTTGGGTTTATTTTTGGGTCACTTTTAGGGCGATTTTTGGGCGATTTTTGGGTCTTTTTTTTAGGTCATTTTTGGGCCTATTTTTGGGACATTTATAGGAGGAATTTCTAAGTTATTTTACAGCCAATTTTGGGTCATTTTTGGGGCCATTTTTGGGTCATTTTTTGGGCCATTGTTGGGTTATTTTTGGGTCATTTTTGGAACTATGTTTGGGATTTTTTTGGTCAGTTTTAGGGCCATTTTTAGGCAATTTCTGGGTGATTTTTGGGTCATTTAGGGGCTATTTTTGGGGTGATTTTTGGGCCATTTTTGGGTCATTTTTCGGTCATTTTTTGAGGTAATTTTGGGCCTGTTTTTCGGTCATTTATAGTGGGAATTTCTGAGTTATTTTGCGGCCAATTTTGGGTCATTTGTGTGGCCATTTTTGGGGCCATTTTGGGCCCATATTTGGATCATTTCATGGTCATGTTTGTTCCATTTTTGGGGCTTTTTTTGGGCCATTATTGGGTCATTTTTGGGTCATTTATGGGGGGAATTTTTGGGTCATTTTTGGGGCCGCTTTTGGGGCTATTTTCAGATCCATTTTTGGGCCATTTAGGGTCATTTTTTGGTCACTTTTAGGGCCAGTTTTGGGGCAATGTGGGGCCATTTTCTGGGCCATTTCTGGGTCATTTTTGGGACATTTTTGGGGACATTTTTGGGTGATTTTTAGGACTATTATTGGGTCATTTTTGGGTTATTTTTGGGTTATTTTTGGGCCATGTTTTGGGACCATTTTTGGTCTATTTTTTGGTCATTTCCTGGGTCATTTCGGAGGCCATTTTTGGGACCATCTTTGAGTCATTTTTGGGCCATTTTTGGGCCATTTATAGGCCATTTTTAGGTCAATTTGGGGCCATTTTTTCGACCCTGTCTGGGTCATATTTGGGGCCACCTTCAGAGCCATTTTGGGCCTAACCATTGGCAATTTTTGGGTCATTTTCAGGGGCATTTCGGAATCATTTTCACGGCCATTTCTGGGCCATTTTTGGGGCCATATTTGGGGCCATATCATGGTCATTTTTGGGGTCATTTATGGGCTCTTCTTGAGGTTTTTTTGGGATATTTTTGGCCATTTTTGGGACCATTTTTAGGTCAAATTTCAGGCAAGTTTTGGGTCATTTTTGGGTCTATTTTTGGGACATTTTTGGCCAATTTTTACGTCATTTTTGGGCTATTTTTGGGTCTTTTGGGGTTATTTATGGGCGGTTTTTTTGGGTCATTTTTGGGCCATTCTTGGGTCCTTTTAGGGGCCTTTTTTGAGGCCATTTTTGGTTCATTTTCAGGTTATTTTTGCCTCATTTCCTGGGACATTTTTTGGTCATTATCGAGGCCATTTTTAGGGCCATTTTTGGAGCCATATTGGGCCATTTTTGGGCAATTTTTGGGGCCATTTTTGGGTCTTTTTTTGAGTCATTTTTGGGGCCATTTTTAGGGCCATTTTATAAAATTTCTTCACAATATATTTGGCAAGTAAATGTCTGGAGTTATTAGATGCCAACTGTTGACTGGTGTCAGCAGTAAAAGTTTTATTAAGTTGTCAAAAGTTATGTTCTAACTTTAATTTTTTAAAAGATTTGAAACAACTGCCTTTTCTCTCTGTGAAAAATCCAGGTAAACTCGTTGTCTAATTGTTTTAAGATTCATAACCATTGAAAAGAATTTACCAAGGATTAGAACTGGGTAAAATCAATAATTTAAAATAAATAACTCTCACCATTCCCTGGAAGCAGGTTCTGTTGACCTGTATTCTTTATTATACCTGCAAAGCTTCCTTTAAGAAGGAAAAAAATCCCCAAAACCTTAACAACAACAACAACATTTCAAAAAATCATCAATATAACAACATACCCTGCTCCAAATTTGCTGAAGTCTCTCTTTGACTGCAAGGTATATGCAGTCAATCCAAGAAATACAGCAGTAGTAAGAATAAAGGCTTGCAGGATGACTGAGACATCATAGAAACTCACTATAAACAGAAAAAGTAATGTCAATTAAAGAACACTACACTGTGTATTTGCTGAATTCTCTTTTGAGGAAACAGAAATTTAAACTTGACTGTGAACAAAATTAAGTAAATTATGCCTGAACTTGTCTTTGCATTTCAGATTCATGATCATAGGACTCAGGGATCTTTTACTAGCTAAATTTGACAGTTACTTTTATAGCTGTAGCTTCTTAAATGGAAATAACAGGTCTTCCCTTGTCAGAATTATGAAAACACCAACAAAACAAAATAAAGCAAAACAAAAAGATTTTAAGCATAGATAACAGAGATCTTAAGGAAAAAACTATCTGAATTTTTCATTATACTGAAACAAGGGGAAAATAAAACAATCCCCTATAAAGGCTCAAAGTTTTGATTAGAGGACAGGAGGGGAAAGACAGCAGAAACAAGTGCAACCATTTTTTCCCCTCCTTCCTCCTTAATCTTTCCTTTCCCCAAATCAGCAGATCATAAGCCAGAATGAAGAGGTTCCATCTTATGCTGTAAGCTATTGTCTTAGGTTACAATGGTAGGTATTCTGTCACCATCTTCGTGGGATGTTGGGGCCGGGCGTGGCAGTGTTCCTGATGGCCGCAGAACGGTTTGCTAATGGGCCGGTCGTTGGGGCCAGATAGAGCACTTTACTCACCCCGAACATTGCAGATAGTGGCTCATCATCCCATTGTGAGATGCCCCGCCCAAGGGGAGGAACCAATGTATCCCGATCTGCATATAAACTGCGATTTGAAGCACCACAAGCAGCTTTTTCCACTGGATTCCCAGAGGAAGACCAGATCCTTCTACACCACCACTGGACCTTCAGAAGAGAACTACACCTTTCACAAGATCATTGCTTCAACAGAATCACATTTATCACTCCCAGAGAACTGCAACCACCTTCTAAGTGGACTACTACCAACACCCTGACCGACAGGGTGTCAGGTTGTATTCTGACTCTGTCAGTGTTTTTTGTTGTATTATTACATTTTTCCTATTAAACTGTAGATCTGACTTTGAGCCTCTCACTGATTTGCTTTCAAACTACCACATTTTTTGGCACCCAATGTGAGGCCAGGCCCTGAGGAAAGTCAGAATTACAATTTTGTGTTCTAGAAGCCATCTATTCACCATGATACTCAACATACTTACATGTGTCCCGTACCTTGCTCTATATATATTTCTGCAGACAGGGAACTACCTGCCTGTAGTAATGCTCCTGTGTAGGCCGGGGTATCGTATAAAAATTGCTTTATTAGTTTACTATGTCTACTGCATGATAACCTCCGAGGCAATGAACACCATTCAGAATATATACTCAATTTTGTTTGCTTGTCCTAGTGTGGGCTGCTACATCTGGGGCCTCCTCAACAATCGCACCCAGCCCCTAGGGGAAAGAGTGGAGAATAGTTTCTTTCAGCCTTTCAGACCTGACACAACAGTTTTTGAAAATATTGAGTTCCCTTTGGATGTCAAAGATGGTATAATCTTGCTGTCAGTTCTGTTTTCTTTTCTCTCTATGACCTGCACCGTGTATACTATGCTTAGAGTCAGAACAATGCTCGATGCGGCACAGTATCCTCAGGATGAGGACAAGAAAAGCAGCAGAACAACAAGAACCATATCTAAACAAACTGTCATGGAAGAAAAAGAGACTGAAAGAAACAACAGTCTCCACACAAGCCATCACCAACCCAGAACAGCCTAAGCCAGTAGCAGTTGCCCCCCTTCAGAAAAAGAAAACCAGGAGCAAATCAACCCGCACAGCGACCGATGAGGAGGACGCTGGACCTTCACACCGAGCAGAAGAGACGGAGCCAGAGATCATCACTCACTCTTTATCCCTAAGTGATTTGCGTGACCTACGGAGGGAGTTTACCCGCCAGACAAATGAATCCATCCTGACCTGGCTTCTTCACATCTGGGACGCTGCAGCCAATGACACCATGCTAGATGGAAGTGAGGCCAGGCAACTTGGATCCCTGACCCAGGATGTGGTCATTGACCAGGGGATCGGGAGAACCCAAGAAACTCTCAGCCTCTGGCGGCGACTGCTGGCAAGCGTAAGGGACAGATACCTTTGTAAAGAAGACCTCCAGGTGCACCAAGGAAAATGGAGCACAATGGAACAAGGTATCCGATGCCTGAGAGAATTGGCCGTGCTGGAGATCATTTTCTCAGAAGATGAGAGATTCCCTAAGAACCCAGATGATGTCCAATGCACATCACAGATGTGGTTGAGATTGGCACGGCTCGGACCAGAGATATACTCCCGTTACCTAGCAACACTACAATGGAGGGAAGGAGCGGACAAGGTGGGAGTACTGGTCAACAAACTAAGAATTTATGAGGACACTGTCACTGCCCCATTTCGCACCCATGTCTCATCAGTGGAAACAAAGCTGGCTGAGCACGTCCGGAGCTTGGAAGAGAAACTCAGAAAGGAGCTGAAGCAAGAAATTCACCACATCTCGCCAGAACCAACAAGGGTCTCTGCTATTAAGAGCCAATATTCCCCAGCCAGAGAAAAAAAGATACACTCCACCAGGTAACCTCTAGTTTTTCCTTCAGGAGCATGGAGAAGACATGAGAAAATGGGACAGAAAACCCACCTCTTCCTTAGCAGCCCGAGTATGTGAACTGAAAAGAGAAACAGCTACCACAAGGAGCCCACCTAGAGTCAGTGCTGCTCCGGTCTCTTGTGGACAGAACTCAGAACAGTATAGGAATGATGATATGACCGATCCTCTTGAAGGGACCTCAAGAACATATTTACAGGAAGAGAGCAACGTGTACCACGATCAGGAATAGAGGGGCCCTGCCTCTAGCCAGGTAGAGGAAAGAGACAACCAGATCTATTGGACTGTGTGGATCCCATGGCCTGGCACATCTGACCCACAAAGATACACAGCTTTGGTTGACACCGGCGCTCAATGTACCCTGATACCATCAAGGTATGTGGGAACAGAATCTATTTCTATTTCTGGGGTGACAGGAAGATCCCAGCAGCTGACTGTATTGGAAGCTGAAGTAAGTTTAACTTGGAATGAGTGGCAGAAACACCCCATCGTGACCGGCCCAGAGGCCCCATGCATCCTGGGCATAGACTATCTCAGAAATGGGTATTTCAAAGACCCAAAAGGACATCGTTGAGCTTTTGAGATAGCCGCAGTAGAAACAGAAGACATCCAACAGCTAAATACCTTGCCTGGTCTCTCAGATGACCCCTCTGCTGTGGGACTGCTAGAAGTTGAAGAACAGCAGGTACCAATCGCCACAGCGACAGTGCACTGACGGCAGTACCGCACAGACAGAGACTCTATGGTTCCCATCCACGAGATGATTCGTAAACTAGAGAGCCAAGGGGTGGTCAGCAAAGCTCATACACCCTTTAACAACCCTATATGGCCAGTGCGTAAGTCCAGTGGAGAATAGAGACTGACAGTGGATTATTGTGGCCTGAATGAGGTCACACCACCACTGAGTGCTGCCGTGCCAGACATGTTGGAACTTCAGTACGAACTGGAATCAAGGCAGCAAAGTGGTACGCGACCATCGATATTGCCAATGCCTTTTTCTCCATTCCTCTGGCAGCAGAGTGCAGGCCTCAGTTTGCTTTCACCCAGAGGGGAGTGCAATACACCTGGAACAGACTCCCCCAGGGGTGGAAGCACAGCCCCACCATCTGCCATGGACTGATCCAGGCTGCACTGGAAAAGGGTGAGGCTCCAGAACATTTGCTGTACATCGACGACATTATCGTATGGGGGAACACAGCAGAGGAAGTCTTTGAGAAAGGAAAGAAGATCATCCAGATTCTCCTAAGAGCTGGTTTTGCCATCAAGCGAAGTAAGGTTAAGGGACCCGCTCAAGAAATCCAGTTTTTAGGAGTCAAGTGGCAAGATAGACGTCGCCAGATCCCGACAGAAGTAGTCAACAAGATCACTGCTATGTCCCCACCTACGAACAAGAAGGAAACCCAGGCTTTTCTAGGAGCTGTCGGGTTTTGGAGAATGCATATCCCAGAATACAGCACAATTGTAAGCCCTCTTTACCTCATGACACGAAAAAGAAATGATTTCCAGTGGAGCCCTGAGCAACAACAAGCATTCGAACAAATTAAGCAGGAGATTGCCCATGCAGTAGCCCTTGGGCCAGTCAGAACAAGACAGGATGTGAAAAAAATGTGCTCTACACTGCGGCCGGGGAGAATGGTCCATCCTGGAGCCTGTGGCAGAAGGGACATGAAGAGACTCGAAGACAACCACTTGGGTTCTAGAGTCGGGGATACAAAGGATCTGAGGCCAGCTATACCCCAAGCGAGAAAGAGATTCTTGCAGCTTATGAAGGAGTTCGAGCTGCCTCAGAAGTAATTGGCACCAAAGCACAGCTGCTTCTGGCACCCCGACTACCAGTGCTAAGTTGAATGTTCAAGAGAAAAGTTCCTTCCACACACCATGCTACCGACGCCACATGGAGCAAGTAGATTGCGCTGATCACACAGCGAGCCCAGATAGAAAACCCTAATTGCCCTGGGATTCCGGAAATTATAACAAACTGGCCTAAAGGTGAGACTTTTAGATTATCTTCTGAAGAAGAAGAGGGGCAAGTGACACGTGCTGAGGAAGCCCCACCATATAATGAGCTACCGGAGAGTGAAAGACGATATGCCCTCTTCACTGATGGTTCCTGCTGAATTGTGGGCGCTAACCGGAAGTGGAAAGCTGCTGTATGGAGCCCCACACGACGAGTTGCACAAGCTACTGAGGGAGAAGGTGGATCGAGTCAGGTCACAGAGCTTAAAGCCGTCCAGCTGGCTTTGGATATTGCTGAGTGAGAGAAGTGGCCTCAGCTCTATCTCTACACTGACTCCTGGATGGTAGCTCACGCTTTGTAGGGTTGGTTGAATCGCTAGAGAAAGGCCAACTGACAGCGCAGAAAGAAACCCATCTGGGCCGCTGAGATTTGGCAAGACATCGCTACCCGTGTAGAGAGGCTGACTGTGAAGGTTCGACACGTAGATGCACATGTACCCAAGAGTCGGGCCAATGAAGAGCATCGTAACAACGAGCAGGTGGACTGAGCTGCCAGACTGAGAGTATCTCAGGTGGATCTAGACTGGCAGCACAATGGAGAATTATTTCTAGCTCGTTGGGCCCATGATGCCTCTGGTCATCAGGGACGAGATGCAACGTACCGATGGGCTCGTGACCGAGGGGTGGACTTGACCATAGACAGCATCTCACAGGTCATCCATGGCTGTGAGACCTGCGCTATGATCAAGCAGGCCAAGCGGGTGAAGCCTCTGTAGTACGGTGGACGATGGTTGAAGTATAGGTATAAGGAAGCCTAGCAAATTGACTACATCACCCTTCCCCAAACCCGCCAAAGCAAGCGCTACGCGCTGACCATGGTGGAAGCAACCACTGGATGGTTGGAGACCTATGCTGTGCCTCATGCTACCGCCCAGAACACCATCTTAAGCCTGGAAAAGCAAGTCTTGTAGAGACATGGCACCCCTGAGAGAATTGAGTCGGACAACGGGACCCATTTCAAGAATGGCCTTATAAACAGCTGGGCCAGAGAACATGGCATCTAGTGGATATATCATATCCCTTATCATGCACCAACTGCTGAGAAAGTTGAACGATACAACGGACTACTTAAGACCACCCTGAAAGCACTTGGCAGAGGAACCTTCAAAAACTGGAAAGTGAACTTAGCAAAGGCCACCTGGATGGTCAACACACGAGGCTCCATCAATCGAGCTGGTCCTGCCCAGTCTGAACCCTTGCACACAGTGGACGGATATAGAGTCCCTGTGGTACACATGAGAGGTATTTTAGGAAAGACTATTTGGATTAGTCCCACCTCAGACAAAGGCAAACCCATCCGCGGGGTTGTTTTTGCTCAAGGACCTGGTTACACTTGGTGGGTAATGCAGGAAGATGGGGAAACCCATTGTGTACCACAAGGAAAATTAATTTTAAGTGAGAACTGTGTGTAAAGTTTCATTGTATATGTATATATATATATATAAAGGGGGTATTAGTTTGGGTATCACGTAGATGGTGATAGAATAAGGGGTGGATAATGTCTTAGGTTACAATAGTATGTATTCTATCACCATCTTCATGAGATGTTGGGGCCAGGCGTGGCAGTGTTCCTGATAGCCGCAGAACGGTTTGCTAATGGGCCGGTCGTTGGGGCCAGATAGAGCACTTTACTCACCCCGAACATTGCAGATAGTTGCTCATCATCCCATTGTGAGATGCCCCGCCCAAGGGGAGGAACCAATGTATCCCGATCTGCATATAAACTGCGATTTGAAGCACCACAAGCAGCTTTTTCCACTGGATTCCCAGAGGAAGACCAGATCCTTCTACACCACCACTGGACCTTCAGAAGAGAACTACACCTTTCACAAGATCATTGCTTCAACAGAATCACATTTATCACTCCCAGAGAACTGCAACCACCTTCTAAGTGGACTACTACCAACACCCTGACCGACAGGGTGTCAGGTTGTATTCTGACTCTGTCAGTGTTTTTTGTTGTATTATTACATTTTTCCTATTAAATTGTAGTTCTGACTTGGAGCCTCTCACTGATTTGCTTTGAAACTACCACAGCTACAGTTCAAGGTGTTGCACACTGCCTCATTTCAACCCTGACCATGAAGTACATAATTCTCCAAACTCAGATTCCCTTCGAGGAAACTGAGGGGGCAGATAGGAATATTTCAATTTGAAGATCAGCTCTGCTGGAAGCAGAACATTATGAAAAAAAACATTTTTAGCGATACTGAAAGAATGGATTCCCCAACTCATTTCTCTTTTCAAGTTTATACAGTTTCATTTCTGAATCAGAATCCAGTTTTCTCCCTTGATTCCCTGGTTTTGCTAGACTCCTATCACTGTCATTAAAATTTTCATACAGGATTCATTATCATTTTAGTCACATCTAGAATACCATAATGGCAATTAGTACAACATAATGAATTCCTTTTCCAAATTCTTTATGGAATCAGATGGCTACTACTTACCTGTAATGGCAACTGTCAGTGCTTCCAGTAATGTCTACAAAAAGCAAATCCAAAAAAATAGAAGGATAAGAAAAAAATCAAACCATAAAACACTTACATGGAGATTTCACATCTCCCATTCTGCTACATAATCCCAGCATGTATTACATTAGGTCTCCTGTTAAATCCTTGTGTATGAAAACATGTTTCATTTTCAACAAGAAAATGGCAAACATACTGTCTTACTGGGCTGGAAGCTGTGTTACGTAAAAAGAATACAATACAAAGTGAAAATGAGTGAGAGACTGCTCCTATTGAAAAATGTTATTTACATTTTCTACTGTAAGTGCACAGCATTTATATGACAGTTCTTACAAACTATTCAAGGGGCTATAAAATTAATACACTTTTAGTACCTTGTTGGACAGCTGTCTAACACAGTGTCTGCATCAGTTTCCTTTCCACACTTATCCTTTAAACAATCTGTTTACTTACACAGCAAAGCTATCTTTCTGTTTTATCACAAATACAATTTAGGCAACTCTTAAAGCATCAAATTCTAATTGAGCTACTGTGACTTTCCAGAAGACTGCTTTGCTACATAATCCAAAATATCCAAGAGCAACTGTTAGTCTAGATCTACATATTCACAAAATCAGGCAGAAGACTAAAATTTGAGGGCAGCTCTGACTGACCTGCCTGTGCTGGAAACATGCTCAGAATTTAGCATCAAAAAGACAACAACTGGAGAAAGAAACACATATGTCTGGTTTGGGTCTCTGTGGAGAATAACCATCTCCGGCTGCACAGACATAAAGTATAAGTGAGCAATCCAGGCCCCTTAGATGAGAGCTAGGCCTCTGCTCAAGGTTACTAGTAAGACAGCTGTGGGAAAGGGAGACATGAAAGCCAAAAACAAGCTGCAGGTGTCTAAAGATTAACTTGGCAGAAGAAACTGTTATTGTGGCCTTCTGATACTAATGTAGTACTCTAGAGAAATCCCGTGTGAGACTCTTGTGTGAGAAAAACACTGTGTCAACTGCAGAAGAAAAACTTATCATGTAACTTTATTTTTAGCACACTGTAGGATATAAGTATGCTCACTGTCTAACAATAAACGGCTTCACTTTTGATCATATTGATCTGGCGTGATGTCCCATCATTTTCCCCGCAGGTCTCTGCTGAAGGCATTAAACAATTTAGGTAACCAGAATGCCTTCTCCTTTCCTACTGAGCAGTTCCATAGAAAAAATCCCTGACATCAACAGAACAATGAGAGCAGATAGATAGGTTTCTACACACACAAAAAACCCCTTCCTCAAACTGGTTCCAAGTTCTAACACTCTTTCTAAAAAGATGCTGAAAGAAACCTGAAGTGCCTGCTAGGAACAACCTGTAGACAGAATCTCCAAAAAGTAATTCAGACTTTCATAAATATATAGGATGTCTTTCAAGGAATACAAGAAAAATAAATTACATACCCCTAGTTTCAAGGGATTAATTACAATGCAAGATATTCTAGGGACTATTAGATTGAATAAATTAATCAATTAATAATTTAATTGAATTAAACACTTACAAATCCAAACAGCAGGTATAAATTAACTGGGTCTTGGTGTCTGTAGAGGGTCAGTGCCACGATTACAGACAGAGATCCAAACCCAGATATCAAAAGCAAGGCAGACCTGTAAAATTCCATATTAAAAAAAAAAAGTAATCAAACCTAAATATCTGGAAGACTATGGAACAGTTTATATAAAACCAAGTTTTTAAGTGATCACCTAGAAAAAGATATCCAAAGTAAATGTAATGCAAGTTTACAATAAAACTGATCTAAAACATACTACTACAGATAATCAGTTAAAACTAGTACAGTCACAAGGAAAGACAACTTTTTCATACTAAAGCTAATGATTGCCCAGGAATCCATTACCTGGAAATGAACACATACAAAGAAGAAAATCCATCCATCGAAAGCAAGAGTATTAAAGTATATGTACTGTTTTGCCTGTTCTGAACTCCACATTTAGAGAACTATTTTTCATAAGCACCCAAAATGCAACAAACATGGGCACTAACTGCACCAAAGAAAATCAGTACTGACCAGTAAGTATTGCTAAATCATTCAAGTAGCCTTTCAAGAAAAAACAGGACCAACATCAAACACAAAATCACAACAGTTCTAAGTGAGCAGGACAATTTTAAATTATCAAATTTAAGTACAAAACTGTAGTTTTACAACCACTGTTGTATACACTATAGCTTATACAGAAACTGAAACTTTCATGCAATGTTTAATCCTCCTTTTCTATTTGGGCTTTGAAGTGAAAGTAAAAGTCCACAAGTGCGCTTGGAGGAAAACAGAAACTAGACTCCGTGCTCTCCTCCTTTCCCAGCTGTTATTTTTCCTGGCCTGTTCACCATTTTGAGACTTGTTATTTTATCATGAAAATCTGAGAGGCAAAAAGAAGCAAGCCCACAGGAATTTAAGCAGACTAAATCTTTTGGGGGAGTGGGGAGAGGGTAAGGGGAAAAAGAAGATGGGAGAGGGAGGAAGAGGAACAAGACATGATTCTGCTTTTTGGAACAGGCACCTATAAACAACAGCATTCCAAAGAGATTCTAAAGGTATTTGGACTGTAAAAGAAAAAATGTCAGTAACTGAGATGTTTTGCAACTCATGTAAAAGTTTGCATAGCATAAATATTAAAACAAGCACTATTAATAAAGCATTGATTAAAATAAACAACACAACAACAACAAAACAACAATAATAGTTTTCATAGTAATCCAAGGAGAAAAATGTCAGAGAAGAAAAGTTCCTCCCTAATCAACTTAAAAATATCTATTAGAGAATGAAAACACAGGTTATAAATATGATTAGGAAGACTGAAGTGTAGCAACAAGCTACATAAATTATACTTAACACATGCTAAACAGCTGCATTTCACCTTAGTATTTACCTCTCATGAACAAATGCCTGCACTCCAGTAGAGCATAGGAAAATTGCAGATGTGACTGTGGTCAATAGAACTTGAACAGAAAGAATGCTGTAGACCTTTCACAGAAATGCTGGAATAAGGAAAATAAAAATGAAACCACTTTTGACTTACAAAGCTCAACAGTAAATCAGATACAAGTTTTCATTGTCATAAGGAACCATTATGAAGTCATAGTGAAAAAGCACAGAACAAAGTTGCAAAAATCCATTTTACTTTAAAAACATGACACAGTATTACAGCAAAATTACATTTATTCCTGGACATCATTATTTAACCATTAACAATGATGACAAAAGAAATATAAAAAACATTTGCAAGGAATTTACTTTGGAGTAGTTTAAGACCTACGTACACCCATTCTCCCTATACTAACAGCATAGCTTCTCCATCATGTTACTGGTGCCTAACAGCCCTAAGTGACAGAGGATTAACATGGAAAGCAGTAACAGCCATGGAAGTTTAAAAAGGTAAAGTTAATTACACTAATGTCTATTTGATTGCCCTTCCATCATATTAAATATCATTTATCATCATTTACAACTTGCATTGTACTGAATGGTTATCCACAGGCACAGACTGCTGGGAAAAAAATCCTAGAATTAACAGGCTTCTTAATTCTGGAATTATGGAAAGCAAAGTGTAGTTCAGGACATGCAGATATATAATACAGATATTCTCTGTTCTGAATAGAAGGAGACCAAGTTCATCAGGCAAAATGCTGTGGAAGGAAGAATAAGCTTATAGGGAAAAAATCAGTCGTTAATAGCACAGTCTTAAACAAGTTTAAGAGCACATACTGCAAGAAAGTGAATTACCTGCTTGCAGCAGGTAAAGTGAAATACACTTGTAAGCCGAGGGACTGAGGCCTACTCGGTCATAATAAACTGACCAAACATAGAAGTAGCCTCCTAGCTTGCAAAGCCTTCCCCCATATTACTAAATGCATCAGCAATTTTGCTAATGGCATCACCTGTTTCATACCTCCTATGGCACACCCTTTATTTTTCAAACAAGACAAAACCGTATTTTAATAGGAAGCGCTCTCCTGATTATCAGAAATAAATAATAAAAAATTTCAGAGCAGACAGCTGTTTTTATTCCAAAATGTGTCCAGCAACACTATTGCAGAAAGGATTACTGATAAGACATATTCTAGGAGAGTACTCAATGCGTTTGAGACCTGCACGCGAACAGCAAAGCAGGATTTCATAGGCATTAGTGTGACCTCTTAGCATGACAAATGCTTCACTGGAAGAGACACAAATTCTAACACCTCACAGAAGAAATTCAAATCCTTCAGTCTCATGGTTAAACTTCTGTAATTACAGTCACTAAGTCCAGTGTTTATGAATCACAGAATCAATACGGTTGGCAAAGACCTCTGAGATCACTGAGTCCAACCCATGGCCGAACACCACGGTGTCAGAGACACCATGGCACAACTGCCACGTCCAGGCTTCCCTTCAACACCTCCGGGGGGTGCGCCTTTGCAGGGGCTATGCATCTCATGTATCACGTCTGGACTTCAAAACTCACCACTGACAAAACCAAGTCTGAATCTACCCTGGGTACCGGGTACACCGGGTACCCCTCTCAGGAGAAGACCTCCCCCCGTAACGGTTAAACGACAAAGCCTTTCACCGGCCGCGGTCCCTCACCCTTGATGCCTAACCAGGACTAAGCAGCGGCCTGGCTCCGCACTCCCAGCCTTTGCCCAGGTTAAAGCACTGCGCAGACCCCGATGCAGCTCAGGGCCAGAGGTGACCGGGGCATCACAGCGGCACCTGTTCCCTGGCCGCCCTGCCAGTGGCGCGACAGGACCTCTCTGCAAGCGCTCGCGGGGCTGAGGCGGGGCCGTGCGCTCTCCCACTCATCCGCAGCCCTTACCCATGCGGATGTGCACGCTGGCCGAGGCCACGTTGCTGCCATAGTTGAAGTCATCCTCGATGGAGCTCCGCGGGTAGGGCTGCTCCGCCGCCATGGCCGTGCCCGTCTCCGCTTCCGGGCCGGGCAGGGCGCCGCGCCGAGCGGCCGAGCGCGTCGATCGCGGGTGCCGCCTGTATCCCGAACGCCGCGTCCTGTTCGGGTCTAATTCAGGTCGGGAGGGCCTGGAGAGGAAGCTCCAGTGGCTGCAAAAACCCCACCCTGTGGCTGGTTTTCACCTTTGGTTCACCCTGCCTGCTCTCCGGCTGTGCACGGCTGCAGACACCGACGCGTTCAGCAGTACCCGATGGCAGCGCATCGGGGCGATGCTCCCTTCAGCGTGTCCCTCAGGGATGGGCGTCACTTCCAGAAACCTTTAATGCATAGCAGAGTTTCACCGCGGCGTCCTCCTAGGTTCGTGTCCCGTCCTTCAAACTCAGTGTAATTGAACAGAAAGCAAAGATACCCAGCGTTTCTCAGGCGTCACAAAGCACTTGGTACAGTCGGACCTGACTGTAGTCACATTGAGGAATCACAAAAGCTGAGATTTGGGGATGTGGATGGGGGGAGCGCAGTGGGTTATTTTTTTAACTGGTGAATATTATCTAAAGTGTGCCAAGAAACTGAAGCGACAGACACTTTGGAAATACATGTAATAGATTTGACTAGAAGTGCTTTTAAAAATTGGAAAATAGTGGTCTGAACTGTATTCAGCTTCTCAAGGGAGAAGTAAATCAGTTCTATGATTTTGTGATGAAATAATCTTGAGCAGCTTTTCTACTGAGTTGCCTTGAGATACTACATTTCACTTGCAGAGACAAGAATTATGAACGTGACTTTATATTCTGGGAAGTATTTATGATTTTCCTAGCATCATTTTACATTTTTAGTTGCTGCAGAGTAGGATCTTTCAGTTTAAATCCTGAATTTGGAGCTTTATACATTGTTCACACTGCTGAATAGTAACTGTTTTGAAACAGTTATGCTGTCTGCTTTCTTGCACCTCCCTCTGCAGAAGAACAACACTGATGTTCTCCTAGAAGGAGCATTTAGAGTTCTGGTCAAGCAGCTGGTGTTGCCTTCGCCTGATACATGCAGCTCTGTTTTCTTTAAAATACCTCTTAGAGGCATTCTGTGTGAGAAATGGAAAATCTCAGAGCATTGCCACAGAATTGACTCTCACAAATAGTTTGAAGCTTGAGACGATTGAAGGCTAGACATAATAGTAGCCTTCAAATATTTTTTACAAGGCTGTTACAGTCCTCCAGCTGTGAAGAAAGTGTCACATAAGAGGTAGCACGGCTTAAACTGCAATCGGGAAGATTCAGGGTGAAAACTTGAGTATTTTAATTTTAAGAGGAATTAGGGTAAAGCTGTGGAATAGTTAACCTGGGGTTTAGGCACAGGCTGGGAGATAGGAGATGGCAGGAAACAGGCATGTGAGCCTTTGCACTCTCACACACCCACCTCCTGTGTGGAAGATGTTGGTCTGATGGAAGCCACCAGGAATCAGCAATGAGCTTATTCAGAGGCAAAGCAGCAAGAGGCAAAGCAGCAAAATCACCCAGTGATGCCACTGAGGAGCACAATCTGCTGAAGTTGCTGCAGGTGGCAATGGAAAATTATTTACATCAGACTTTCATGCCAAAAGAGAGCATCATTCTTGTCTTAAGGTCTTTCTTGTTACTTGCAGGCACATTCAGAATGCAGTTCTTTGGCGTGACTGTACTGAATGAACATTTAATGACACTGAATCTGGCTGAGTGCTTTCGATGTCTTTGCAATTTTCCATTCCTCACTTGGGAAAGTATACCTAGTAAAATGCTAAGTATGCCTTATAAAAAGGAAAGTGTGTTTTACGTTGCCTTTCTTTTCTGTATTTGATGTTTTCATAAACATACCTCCATCACACTATTTTTATTTGAAACCACAGCAGTCCCACAGTGCCTTGCTTGGGACTGGCTAGACGCTCCCACTCTGTGCGCATGTGTGCAGGGGTGAAAGAGCTTTCTGTTCTCCCAGGTTCTGCTCTGGGCTCTGGAATGGGGAAAGGAAGCTTGCTGTCACTGGAGGCATGGGTAAGGAACATGAACTCCTCTGTGCCTTTTGTCTGTGTTATACATAAGCGGTAGCTTTGCTGGAAAAAGTCCATCTGTTGCTCAGAGGTACTTGGGAAAGGTACTTGGAGCATTGCCAGGATTCTGCTTCTTTCCAGAGGGTTGTTTTTAAATCCTTCTGCCAGAGGCCCTTCGTTTGCTTTGAGCAGTGTTCCCAGAGTGACCCCTCTCAGCGTGGCTTTGATATACATCTGTGTGTCTTCACATCAGCACAGCTGTTGTTGAGGCAGGACTGAATGGTCTCCTCTTCCCAGACTGCCAAGTCCATGACCTCTGCATGGCTCCACACAAATGCATAAGACACAACTGCTGTAGTATTGCTGGAGTGTGGTTTCAGGAGTATAGAGTCACACGTGGGGCCCCGTGGCTGCCTGCCAGCCTTTCCACAAGCAGGGAACATCCAGGCAGTTTGTGCTCAGGATGGCATAGCACACATAGATGCAAAGCAATGTGGGAAAACAGAGGAGACAAGTTTGATTGTGTAGGTGCATCCACATGGCCATTAACCATTAATTTATCCCCAGGTGAGCTTTGGTATCTCAGTTTCAAAATAGCTGGCTAAATTAAAGGGATCATTTAATTGTGTGATCCTAAAGAATCTTAATTTGAAGAAATGTGAGTTATAGAAGCTTTCCAGTATCTGAGGGGGGCCTACAAGAGAGCCAGATACGTACTTTTTTACAAGGGCGTGTGGTGATGGGGTGATGGCTTTGAAATGAAAGAGAGTATTTTTAGATTAGATATTAGAAAGACATTCTTTACTGTGAGGGTAGTGAGGCACTGGGGCAGCTTGCCCAGAGAAACTGTGGATACCCCACCCCTGGAAGTGTTCAAGGGCAGGTTGGATGGGGCTCTGAGCAACCTGGTGTAGTAGAAGGTGTTGCTGCCCATGGCAGGGGCATTGGAACTAGATGATCTTTAAGGTCCTTCCAACCCAAACCATTCCATGATTCCATGAGTTACTGTGAAATTACCATCAGACTCAAAAATACAAAGTTTTCCACGGGAACTGGAGACAATCATATAATTGTAAAGTTATTCCAAATTATATTTCAATGTGTACAGTATGTAGGTGATGCCTGAAGGATTTTTTTGCTTTTTCTCCTAAATACCTTTTACACAGTTCCCTATATCCACAAGTATTAGCATGCATACTTGTGATGCTTTAGGTGTGATAATTTAGCCTGGTTTCTTGGTGTCCAGTAGGCCGGGAGACTAAACACCCCAGAAACTGTAGAGTTAGAAGACCAAACACTCTATTGTCGTAAGCACTCAAGGTCCCCTAGCAGGACAAACTCTGTAAACTAGAAGTTAGCCCACCCCAGCCCCCTTATTGGGCCCTCTTGTTAGATATGCTAATGTATAAGGTCTTTAATTGTATACTCGATTGGGGGGTAGGAGGACATTTGCGACGCATGTCACCTGGGTGAAGCAATGCACCGAATGGGATCCTATTAAAATACCGAGGTAAACGACCCCCAACCCTCTGTGTCTGAGCTTTTATTTCCTAAGACCAGGAAAAAGGCATCATAGGTGCAAAACCATCATGCTGTTCTTATAGGGCAGGAAAATAACAAGGAAACTCAGATACAGATGTACCATCTGTTGCTGTAAAATCCCTGATGGTGAATTTTCAAATCCACTGATCAAGGGAAGAGAGTTTATCTTCTTTGGTACTTACAGTTTCGTGAGAAAGATTCTACCCTTTAGCAAGCAGATCACAAGCCAAGCTGTTCCAGGATGAAAAGCTTCTCTCAATGTTTCTTTGGTTTCCTACAGCCCACATCTTTGCCTAATGATTCTTTTTCCTATTAAATCCCATCTACATTATATTTTATTTTCATTACACTTCACCCTATTGTAACTCAATTAGCTCCTTTTTTAAAACCATGTGCATTTTTTATAAGATAAGCCAGGTTACTTTTGGGTCGTATTTTCAGTGGAGATCTAGATGCAATAAGAAATGGGTTGTGCCAAGGAACAGAGCTATCAGGTGGCACTGGGCAGTAGTCCATCCATGTAGGAGATACAAGCTTACCTGCCCAGGAGCATGATGTGGAAGCCTGGACCTTTTTTTAAAGGACTGTCAACAGCTCTTGAACAGACGTGTTGGTTTGATTCATGAGATTGGGTGAGACATTTTGAATGGGCTCAGGGTGAGTACACTTCCTTTTGAAAACAGGACTTCAGGTCAAATATATCTCTGCAGTTAATGGAGGAGTGCTGGTAGTTAATAATCCTAGCATTAAAAGTCTTCTTTCAAGGTTTTTGCCCATTTATACAAGTGTCATATCTTTCAGGGCTGCCATCTTATTTTGACAAGCTGAGGGATTTTATATTTTAAGGTCAGGATCAATCTGGAGTCTGTCTTTGCTTATTATCACACCTTTGTTATTTCAGTAGCTGCTGAAGTTTAAAAAAAGAGCATTACCATTTTATTCCATGTGTAAGACTGAATCCTAGGAAAATATGTAATGCTACACTGACAGCCCAGATATAGGTTTTTTTTCCTTTCTTTATGTAAAAAGGGATTATTTTTCTTTTTCATGGAGGTAATGTTACAAACTAAACCAATTTAATAACTGCACTACCTTGTGAAATAGAAGGCAGATCAGTCTTGAATTTGTTTCTCTGAACAAAACATCAAAGCATACTCTGCTCTGAGTTTGCTATTATTTTGTTCAGTTTTAATTTAGCAGTAAGAGCTGCTTGAATATTGGGAGTGCCATATGGACTCTGTTTATAAAATCCTTAACTGTTCTTCCTGTACAAATTCCAATGTGCTCTAATTGTCTTCAGTTGTCCTCACTGAACAGTCTACATCACCTGTAATGGCTAGTCATTCTGTCACCTGAGTATACTCATGTAAATTAGTTTATCTCAACATTTGAACTTATTTTGTCATGATCACTTTTAATTCTGAACCTTTTATTTCCTGGCATTTTGAAAAGTTGAGGTCAGATATGCTTATTTCCATCTGAGTGTCTTGTTCAATCCAAGTTCTGATAAGAACTCCCATGTGTAACGACATTAATAGCATGTATGCTGCTAGAGAAAAAAAACCCCAAATATTTAAAATATCAGTGGCTTTTCAGCTCATGGTGAGGTCTACTCTGCTGAGATTTAAGAGCAGGATTCAGCTCTAGATGAAAACAACTGCACTTAAGTGTCTATAAATAGGTATCTACATGTGTACGAAGTGCATAAGCAACCATTACTGTCAGTGGAAATAAGGGTGGCATGCAAATGCCTGAATGTGTCTGGTGCCATTTTATGGCTCTTAGGGTATCAATCTCAATTCCATTTGCTCCTCTATGAAGGCACTGAGCTTCTTTAAATTTTCTGTTATATCTGCAGAGCCAAGCAATACCTTGGGTACCTTGGAGCATCCTGAAAGGCACCTAAATGCAATGCTTAAGCAGTGGCACCCTGCATATGTGGAACATATATCATGACTGCGATGGGCACGTAGCAAGGGCAGGAGAGAGCCAGCAAACCTCCTTTGATGTCAATGCAGTCTTGTCTCTGCTGGGAGAGCTTCATCAGCACAGAAGTACCCACATAGATATGGCCCTCTATTTTGGGAGCATACTGGTGCTAACAGCGCTGGGAGGAGGGGAGGACACACTTCACCCTCAGGCACTGCTTGCACCCAGGTTTTTTCTAGAGGGGCTTCGTAAGGCACAAGGCATGGCTGAAATCACTTCATTTTCTCATGCTGCCATTACACACATGTTGACCCCAACATGCAGAGACTGCTTGCGGCTCCCACAGTGTCCTGCACAGAGGATGGGACAAGAAACTTGAGGTGTTTGGTGTCTTTCACCATCTTCAGACAAAAATACCAAGGGCACTAAGGGGCCTTTGGGCCATAAGGTGCTGAGCAGCCCTTAGTTTTCCCACACCTTTTTTCCACAGCTGAGTGTCTTTCAAGACACTTCCTGGAGCTTTGTAGCATTGAAAAATATGGAGGGAAGGACAAAAGTGTGAGATGTTTGTTGTGGTGCTGATGGATCAAGAGTGTTGTCAGCCTCATGCAGGCTCTTTGGGAAGTGGGTCAGCGGCAAATCCTTTGCTTATTCACCAGGTTAATTATTTAGTTGTCTGAAGTCAGCTTCTTCAGCATTAAGTCTCAGGAGATGTATGTCAGATATGTAGTTGCTGTGCACTTTGCATAAGGCAGAAACAAAGCTCATGGCTCCAGACATAGCAAAGTACTTCCATGTCGCTTCAAGGCGCCTCTCTGGAGCAGCAGTGAGAAAAGACTGCCACAGCTCCCTAAATGCTACATTTGGTCCAGCAACAGAGAAAAGAATTGAAGACAGAGCTATCAACTGAATGTTTCCTAGTGTTAATATTTAAATACCATTTTTAAAACATCAGTGAATCTCGTGTAATCTTGACATTCTCAGATACTTGCAGGAAGAACAGTGTTTCACTGTATGTTGAACTCCAGAGGTTTTGACTACAAGGATTTTGACTACAAGGATTTTGACTACAAGGACTGCTGTTAGTGACTTTACCTCTACAAAACAGAATCATCATACAATAGTTTGGGTTGGAATGAGCCTTTAAAGGCATCTAGTCCAACCACCTGCAATAAACAGGGACAGCTTCAAATAGACCAGGTTTCTCAATGCCCCATCCACCCTGACCTTGAATGTTTCCAGGGATGGAGCATCCACCACCTCTCTGCACAAGCTGTGCCAGTGTTTCACCGCCCTCACTGTAATCTCTGGCGGTGGCTGGCAGCCCACTACCACTTGGGATCAGAATGCCCACACTGGTTATAACAGTGAGCTTTAGGATTCGTGCTGGCTGAGTGGGCTGTAGCATATAGGGCCTGTCTTGGTCTTGTGAAAAGGTTCTCTGCTGCAACACCAGCTGTGCTTGAGCTCTTGCCCTCCAAAGAGCGACATATCTCAATTACGTACACAAAGGGAAGGGGCAAGTCTATGTTGAGACATAACTTTTTGCTTTTCAAGAAAGCAGAGCCATATCAAATTTATAGGTCAAATCCACTGATTAAAGGATGCTGTTTTAACAGCAGTGTTTGCTTTTAAGCCTGCTTCAGAGATAGTTAATACTGAGCATGCAGAAATGCAACCAGAATTACGTAGTAATGGTAGTTATGCTAAGAAATTGAGTGACCAGGTAAATTTCTACTGTAAATCACTAAACTTGGCCTACTGTCATGTGTGAGATCTTATTGACCATTCTGTAGCATGCATCATTTGGAGTACACCTGCATTTGTTTGTGTCCTAATCCGGTTATTCAATACTGCTTTTGTTTTTTAGAGATCCTTGTCTGAGAAAAATAGATTTTAAAATTATTTTCATAGATAGTTGACTCTGTATCTTAATGAGACAGCCATTAAAGTGATTGATTCTTTAAATCTAATACTCGGTGTTAGACATCTAATCTAATTAGAAACCTAATATCTCCACTAAAATATTAAACACATTAATTAATACCTGCCAAGAAAATAACTGTAATTGCAATTGAACCCTTTTAATGGTGTTTCCTTGATTACTGGCCAAAACCCATAATTGTTCACCAACTGTTCTGCAGTTCCCTTAAAACACTATGTCCAGAGTTAGCAGCCATGTTTGGATGCTACCACTTTGCTGAAAATCACAGCTGGGGCAAGATTCTGCTTAATCATCTCTGTGAGGACTCTGAAGAGAACAACAGATGTGACAAAGTATTAACATAATTATAGTTCTTTATGAGACTTCCAACTTTATGAGTTTTGGGGAACCTATCCCTTTATATTCAAACAATAATTTCTCCTTTTTCAAGAATAACAGTAAAAAGGACAGAGAAATCTGTCAGCTGGTTTCTGGAGCAGCACTTCCAAGGTATCTTCTATGTACTGGATCTCAGTCTGAGGACTTGTCTGCCCTACTATAAAGCAAGACTGAGGTACCTGATTTTACATGGCTGGGATGCAAGTAATTTCAGGTAAAAAGCCCAGAAAAAACCCCAGACTCAGAGTAAGCTTCTCTCACAAATTAAGGAAAAAAAAATTTGTAGGGCAAAATAAAAATACCCTACACCATGCCTCAGGGTCTGTTCCTTCAATTCGAGCAAATGCACACAGTAGGCACTTTAACTCCCAGGGCTGCTGAGGTAAATTGAATTTCCCAGGTCAATGGAGAGTTCCTCTGTGGGAGTCTTCCTTGCCTAGCTTGTGTCTCTTGCATTAGAGCAGGGGGAATGTACCTCCCTTGCCCAATAGTCAGACTGCTGTTTTTCTGGAGTGCTTTGCAATACACACAGCTACACAGATTATTTTGAAGATCTGTGTACTTTTTTGAGGGTATGGAATAGGGCAGTATCTGAGATTGCTTGAGCCAGAAGTTCTTCCTGCAAAGGTGGGATTTATAGTTTCACTTTGATGGCCAAGATTAAGTAGTAATTTTATCAGTTTGCACGAACTTGGAACTGACTTATGACTTTACTGTTGCCTAAACTGGTTTGCTTGCTTGATTTTTATACAAAGATTTGTTTTAAACTGCATATTAGCCTACATTAGAAGGAACGTGTATGGAGGTGCAGTAGCTCATCCTGAAGAGCTTCAGGAGCAGACATTTCTGAAGATAAACTTTCACAGACAATCACATTTTTATGTAACTCCATACTCAATAACTCAATGTGTAGATCATAACCAGTATGAGCTGAACTCTGTGGGCTGCTATTTGTGCTCACAAGAGGAAGGTAATGGGCACACAAGGGTTGGTGGCAAGGAGGGCATTGCCTTTTTGGGTGGCAGCCTGCATTCCAGCAGCTTAAGCTAATTATGTAGTCACCGTTTTAGTTAACATTTGACCCAACTATTTCCTTTGTGGCTATCACACTCAAATGTCACTTGGAGCATAAATTAGTCCTTCAGTACGGTTAAGGCTTGGGACAATATCATAAAACAACAGCAGGCTGGAGCTCTGTTACATACCAGGTACCAGTGTAAAAGTGTGGCAGGTGTGTGGCTCAATGTATGTGGCAGGACCAGCTGGTGCCCAGCCATGTTGTGGTGCCAAAAGTTTGAATACTTCTCTGCTAGTCTCAGAAATACATGTTTGGAATGCTGTTTCATATTGGGCTTCTTAGGACTTTTGCCCAGAGATGGAAATGCACCCTCAGTCTCAAAATACTTTGAAAATTGCCATATCTGCATCTCGGTCCTGAGTGGAATGGATGACAGAAGTTAAGTGTTACCTGGATGGTGAATTCTCCCTTAAACTTTCTTCAAATTGCATTGCTTTTCTCTTCACATTTCTATGAAATTTGTATGTTGCTGAGAGGTTGCACTGCTGTGGTTGCACTGTGGAAGCACTTCAGAGGCAGCAGAAGGTGTCAGTCCTTTCAGGTTTTATTATTTTTGAGGAATAAATCCCAAGCAGAGAGAGCTCTTCCATCTAAAATGCACATCTGGAACATTTTCAAATGGATATGATTTTATTGATGAGCTAAGGGGAACAAAACTTTATTATTTCATGATGATTTTATCTTTCTAATACAAAAACAGGTGTAAATTTTGCAGTGCTAGAAAATGTTACCTAAACATTCTTTGTATCCTGTGTTCCGAGGAAGTAGAGGGTATCATTCATCTAATTGAAGTTTGTGTTAATGGCATTTTAGGGGAACATTAGGGAACACTGTTATGTCTACTAAGCACTCTAGAAATACAGTAACTGCATAGATGACCCAAATATTTTGTAGCTTTTTTTCAGAGAAATGTGTAGAAGCAGGACTTTGAGCACACAGGCATTCTGTTTGGGTGACCAGTTGTAGCAATTGTTATGATGATCTGGCTGATGGTAGACAGATGGTTTTCCAGAGGCCAATTTGCATTGTAAGTATTTATCAACTCATGTTTTTAATTGGCTGTGCTGGGCTGAATTTTGCATAGACATTAATACACTAAGCAATAAAATATATAAAACTCAGCAATTTCTTTTTTTTTTTTTAACTTTTTGGAAACAATTAGTGTATACGCATTCCTAAATCTCATCATTAAGAGAGAAAATACTGAAATATGCTTTGATTGACAGTTTCTAGAAGCACCAATGTGGGAAAAGATGCTTTTCATCAGTCCCACATATAATTGTAATTCTCACTGAAATTCTTTCTGTAAATAGGTTGATGCTGGGAATATAGTTTGAGAAACTCACTGGTTTTCCTGAAAGTTATGATTCCCATGATGGCAATAAATGACAAAACTCACGTTAAGTGCCTTTGAGTTCTCAGAATACAAATGCAGATTTTTCCTTCAGATGCTTACTGACATTCTGCATCTGCAAAGTTTGTTACTTCTGCACAGAACAGAAAGCAAATATAAAATTGCTGCATATTTGTGATTTTATACATGTTTTAATTCAACCATCTACCAATATGTAGAGACGATTTATGGTATCATTGATGGTATTTCTATATACAGACTGACTTTAACACAGTTCTATTTTAGTGTGAAGCTGTAGTTTCATCTCTTAGGTTACATCAGCCTAAGCATTAGATGTGTACCACCATGTCCCATCCAAATGATAGGACACAGTTTCCACCCTCCTGAAGTAACAAAGGATAAATCATCTACTTCAATTAGTAAAAATTAACTATGGGACTGTGTTTTCCTATGACACTAATGTGCTTTATGTGAAAAGCTCTTGATTAAGAAAACCCCAATCAGGTTTCTGACAATATAGAAAGTGGGTTAATGTATCAAAATGTATTGCTTTCAAATGTAAAATGTTTTAAAATTAATATTTAAAAATCACATTAATTTTAAACATCAAAAAAGGTGAATTTTTGTTTTTCCTGGTAAGTCTATTACCAACTCAGCAGCATGAAAAGGTAGGCTAATGTGGCCATCCGCCTGCCTCCTCGGTGGAGTGGAGGTGGGTACTAGCAAAGGGGGAGGCGACTTGGGTCCTCGGAGGCCAGCCTTGTTCCCAGTCGCTGAGCGAATCTTGCCCTCGCTCCCTGCTAGCTGCTTGGTAGGCGAACTCTCCCACACTTTAGGGGGATCTTCCAACCCCGGGAATGAAGAGACACAGACACGAGGTTCTGCACTCTGTGACACCGGGGGTCGGAGGACCCCGATTCCCCTGTGACACAATCTTTTATTGTTCCCCCGGTGACCAATCACCGGGCAGCAGGGGGGAGGAACCGGGGAGGAGCAGGGGACAGGGAGCTAACCAGGGACAGAAGGGGGATGAGAGAGGGTTACAGACAGGGGAATGATACAATGAACAACCGAGTAACTGAGAACTCTCTAGAAAACTGGGGGTGACTGACTTAGATGGGCAGGTGGCGCTCCCCAATGAGCCCTGGGGGTGTTAACCTGTCTCGAGCCCAGCCTCTTCTGGGCTAAACTATTGTTTGCTCCACCTCAGGGGAGTACTCCTGCTCCCCCCAGGGCTTTCTCATTGGAAATTCTTCTTCTGGGGTAACCTGCACCACCGCCACAGGCTAATATAAGGCTTTGTGAAATACCATGGTTGCACACACAAAGGACAGAGAATCATCCACTGTACCTCTGGCAACATTTTTAAAATGAACAGTAATAATGCTATGTTTTTACATTGCTTTATTGCTTAGCATTTGGTTCTTCCTAAGAAATGCATTGCCACTTCATTCTTCTTATTACTAACTTTTATTGCAAACCTTGTTTGGAGAGATTGAAGGAGTGGAGAGACTGAAGAGCACCAAAATGTGGAGAATACAGAAGAGAAAGTTTCCGAGGTGTCTCCAGCTGGTTTCTGCCTTCAGCACAAGTGAAGATGGTGAGTCCCCAGCACCTGCCAGCAGTGCTGGTGCTCCATCATGGCATCACTGCTCTGAGCTGTGATATCTGGAGAGAGGGAAAATCCCATGTGAGAGAGGCACGCTTTTCTCTCTGCTTCATAGTCCCAGAGCTCACCTTCAGCATCCTTGTACCACTCCCTTTTCATTAACTAATTTTAATTCTGTGGACACTGCAGTGAAAAAAGGTGACAAAAATGGGAAAAGGACCATGAACCTGTTAATATTCTATAAATGGATGATAAATAATGCTCAGCTTTCTATGTAAATCCTTGCATGCCCATATCTACTTAAAACTCCACTCCCTGGGATAAATGTTTAGAATAGAACAAAAGAAGGGAAAATTAAATTGCCTCTTGCTGTCAAGAATGTTATGAATAACTCATTGGCTAGTGTTATTGAGACATGAGGATAGGAAGTATCTGCACATGTTTTTATTTAATTTATGTACATACAAAAATCCTGTAATAATTTTCTTGGGTTTTGTCATGTGGTGTTGTCTTGCAATTTTACAGCCACGACTGGGAATCCAAGCTCCCTACCATTGCAGGTGAAGAGGCAGAGGCTTTTTTGTGTGCTTGTTCTGGGGGGACTTGCTATCAGTCTGATTTCTGTTAAAGATTGTTTAATTAAAATATAACTGCAGAGGAAACAGTGCTAATTAGCATATATGTACTCCCACAAAGTGTAGCTTATTCCCATTCATTATGGACAAGAGGGTCAACTGGATCTTTTACAGCCATCCTGGAAACACTCCCAATGCAAGAGCTCTCCTGGGACCTTGTGCCCATCTGCAAGCAAAGGAAAAGGAAAAGTCTTTGGTATCTTTTGTGGTATATGTTTATTCTTATCTTTTAATCTGGCAAGCACACACAGTTCTTGCATGTTCTCTGTGGCCCAAGTATTGGATGTGAGGTAAATGACTTTGCATCTCCCTTTTATGATAGAGGAGTTGCATCCCACATTAACAAGACTTAAGCACATCTGTGCACTGTAACTCACTGATTATATATGTTTCCTGGCTTATATATGGGCAAAACATATGAAGAAACAGTGGAAACTCATTCAGAAGTCAAAGCTTTGCAGTTGTAAGTTGATTTTATGTTTTGGCTTTTCCTTTTCACATTAACTTCTTGCCAAGCTACATGTAAACCTCCTTTGTCTAGAAAATGCAACCTTTTCAAGAGTAAAATATTTCAGGGGTTAGCTGAAACCGGTCTTAACAGTGCTATTCTTCTGGCTTCATGCCTATTGAAGTGATTAATGGTTGGAATTTATGTCACAGAGCACATAATAATTTGTTAGAAGAAACTGGATTCAGTCACAGCACAGGCATTTTTCTCTTCCTGTCGTTATATTTTGTGAGGACTTACTTATTTCCTGCAATCTCAGCCCATGTGAAGAAGAGAATGATAAAATTTCTGCATAATTTTTCTGAGAATACATTTATACTCCAGATGACCTTTGAAATAAATTTGAACTATTAGATTTTCCTACATATTTATAGCTCTGACTGTGCATATTTGCCAGCAAATCTTACAGGCTTTATCCACCAAGCATTTATTTATGCTTAAAAACTGATTTGCCCTGGGTACGCTATAGAAAAAGTTCAAAGCCATTACATTTGAATTTAAGTCTTCATTTATAGTCTTTTTTTTTCTGTATTGTCATCAGGCAATGTTACATTCAAATTCATAACACATTTACCTAAGTGACTCTTCATTCAATGCCTTTCTGTGCTGAGAACTATTGTCTGTGAAAGTGATTTTCCTGAGACCACGCTGGCATACATAAAATACTGCTCCTTTCCTTCCTACTGAGCAATCAAGGATTCTAAAGGTACACAATGCCTAGGTTTCTTCACCCAAGCTTACTTAAAATAGATGGACATTCTCATATAATGAGCCGTTCTACTTTATATTAAAAAAGAGTGCAGAAGCCTTAACTGGCAAATAAACATTGGCATTCCCATTTTGTGTCAGACTTTATAAAAATGTTTGCTTATACTATACGATGTATCCTGATGTTGACTGCATTAAAATAGATTTCCAAAGAAAAAAATATTTGCTGGAGAGTGCTTTTGGTTTGAGAAGTTTATCAGGGTTTGTGTTTAGGATTTTCTGCTTCCATGTGTGGCTGTGCAGTGCTCTGTTCATCTCGCCATGCTGTGGAGCAATACCTGAATGTAGAGAGCCCTGAGACAGAGCATGCTGAGCAGTACAGCTGTGTTACTGGCATGGAAGAAGTGCTGGTCTCCAAAGATTAACATTAACTCATGGTTTCCTCAAGCAGTGACTGTGAAAGCCTGTTAAGGCCCCAATTCACTGCTGCCATTAAGAAATGTTCCTTTTTAAACATACCTTTAAATTGGGTCTCAAAATATACATTTAAGTGCTCTGCTGAACTGAGGATTAAGTGTAATACTTCTGTTATTGTTGCCCTCTGCTATGAAGGCAGGCGACCTGGTTCAAGAACGACAGCACGGCAGCCCGGCCTGACCCGAGCTACTCGGTCCACGACACACAGGCACCAATGTGATGGATGGTCAAATGGCGTTTATTATCTTATCTCATGAGGTTAAATAGTCTAGGGGGCTTCACTACGTCAGAAAGGGGACGGTGGGATAGCTAGGGTTAGTAAGGAGTGGAAAACTACTGGGATTAGGAGGAGTTGCATACTTCGGGTGATCTCTTATCATGCAGGAATGAAGGGAGGGAGATTCCATGCTGCCCTTTGCTTTCCGTCACATCGCGAGATCTTCCGTCCGCCTGTCCCTATCTACCACACTTCCCCCCCCTTTTTTCACAAATGAATGAGGTAGTCCTAGATACATGTATTGAAGTGAGGTATGAGGTAGTAACTTGACAAGGGAAAAGGGGTTTGGTATACCTGAGTAGATTTCGCAAGGCAAGTTAGAAAGTCTTGCGATTGGCAGTGTTTACAGTTTGGATTACATCATTTGTTGATGTTCTAAAAACAGAATGTTGGCCCGTTCCAGACGGGTCTGGATGAAAGAGACTAGTTTGTTCAGCAGGCATGGTCCAAAGGTAAAAACTAAAAGCAACATTGCCAATGGACCTACCAAGGCGGAAATTAGTGTGGTGAGCCATGGTGATTGATTGAACCAGGACTCAAACCAGCTCTGTTGGGCTTCTCTGTCTTTCTGTCTCCGAGCTAGCCTATCTCGGAGCTCTGCCATGGAGTCTCTGACGACTCCTGTGTGGTCTGCATAAAAGCAGCATTCCTCTTTCAAGGCGGCACACAAGCCTCCTTGCTGCATGAACAAGAGGTCTAATCCTCGCCTGTTCTGCAAGACCACTTCTGAGAGTGAGGGAACTGATTTCTCTAGAAAGGAGATGGATTTCTCAATCTTCTGCAAGTCTTCATCGATGGTCATTTGTAGCTGAGACAGTCCTTGGTGTCGGGTCGCAAGAGCTGAGACACCTGTGGCTGTTCCGGCTGCTCCCAGGCTGAGCAGCATTGCAATAGTTACACCTGTTATCAGTTCTCTTTTGTGGAGCCGGTCGGGTTTCTCAAGAAGGTCGTACATCTCTTCGTCTGTATGGTACAGGACCCTAGGAACAATTAGAACTTGGACACAAAAGTCAGTGGAATCATTGAATTTGGCAAGAGACACACAAGGACTCACTCCAGATCGCTGACAAACCCACATCCCAGATGCGGATGGAACCACCCACTTATTCTTTCTGTTGGGCTTGACAACTTTGGTGCAGATGTTGCCTATCTTTGCTAAGGTTGCATTGCCAAAACATCTGCCCTGACCCGTGACTTGACTCAGGGTGATTCCTCTGCGGGGAGTATCCCACCTGCACTGGTGAGGGGAGTCGGCTGTGGAGTAACTGAAGGGGATATTTAAAGCAACTCCTTCGTAGAAGGGGGGTTTGACGTCATAGCAAAGCTAGCAGGAATCAGGTAGGTTCGGGTTGGATTTGTTCAGGGAAAGAAAGGTAGCTTCTAACATACGAAATGAAGTGTTATAGTTACCAACTGGGTGCTTTTCCACGCCTGGGATGGCCCTCCCACACCATTCACTGGGGGGACTTCTGTAAATTGCCAATGTTGTGGCCAATGTGCTTGGGGAATAATTGTACAATCTGAACCCGTGTCTGCCCAAAACTGAAGCCCTATGACGTGGGGATCCTGACTGCCATAGAGGCGGCATGTCCCCCACACTATCAGGGGTTCTTTCCCTACTTTCATGGCTAGGGCCATCCAGGGGTTCCGCTCTGGGGCGCTCCCTGCTGACCCTGTGGCACAAGTGCGGCTTGTGGCTGTAGTGGGTGCAATGGTGCTGCTGGCGGTGCTGTGAAACTCTGCATTTGCACCGTTTGTGTGGGTGCAGGACTGGCTGTTTCCTGCGGGGGCATAGGGAATGAGGGCCCCCCACCCCACTGGGGGTTGGCATAGATGGGCTGCTTTGCATTCGCAACGGGAGGAGGCTGGGTGCGGCCCACATGCCCTCTCCCCCTCCCGTTTCCCCGGGGTCGGGATCTGCATTCCTTAGCGAGGTGTCCCTTCTTCCCGCAGCCCCAACAGGCCCCTCTCACGCGCGCTTGAGATGGAGGCCCCGCCGGGGGAGGCTGGGATTTGTGGGGACAGCCTGTTGCGATGTGGCCTGCCTGTCCACATTTGAAGCGTGCCATTGCACTAGTTAGATCACGTACGGCAGCCTGAAAAGGGGTTAGCTGTTCTTCCCTAACTACATGTTTGATCATATCAGCCAGGCTGGCTCCAATTGGAACGGAGCGCAAGATTTCTTTGGTAAGAGTGTTACTTTGTTGCCGCAAGCAGTCTGCTACAACGGGTCCTTTTGCCGCCGCAGGCAGGGTAGAGGCGTCTACTGCTGCCTGTAGGC
>JAVTVJ010000799.1:0-66838 GCA_034509425.1 Eopsaltria australis
CTGGTGTCGGTGCCGCAGCAGGATCCCCGGACACAGGGAGCTGGGACGGTAAGAGGTCCCGACGTGCAGGGGGAGCCCCGCTACAATGTAGCAAAAAAACCTCGGAGCAGCGTGGAGGAGCAGGAGAGAGACAGGCTGGTGGCAGGCAGCTCCCGATAGGGCATAGAGGAAAAGACTCACAGCAGACAGACCAGCAGCTCCGTGCTGGCTTCTCAGGGGGCCGTGGGTTCCGCAGACAGCAGCTCCAACTGTCCAGCTCCGAGGGTCCCGAGCAAGAGAGAGTGACCTCCCCCCTGCCCTTGCTTTTCAGTCTCCAAAATCTCATGTTGTCAGGCCCTGCTTCCATGAGGGCGATTCTGCCGCACCCTGACAAGGAGAAAGGCTCTAGTCTTGTGCTTTGTTCTCTTAAGTACTCAGCTATAAGCTCAGTCATTAGTCTCTTAGCAACCCATGGGAGAAAAATTCCTGAGGAAAAAAACTAAATCCAAACTCCAACAAGGCTGCAACCCTGATCCCTGCCATTGTGTCCCCAGCGAAACCACCAGCACCTGCAAACACCTGGGCCACGCATCTAGACCTGGTGAGTGCAACTGCCTACAACTTCACAAAGCCCACATTCCAGCATATCACAGTTTCACTCTCAGGAAACATCGACTCTCGAACTGACATTCTAGTGGTGGGAAACTCGTTGAGAGGACCACCAGAACTGTTTGTGTTACCTGAAATCCACACCGTGTCCCCTGGAATGAATTTCAAGATCACAGTCACCTGCACAAACACTCCCTGGTTTATTACACAATGGACTTGGGTAGCACTGGCTATTGTGCTACCTAGAGACTTTCCCCGGCTACATCGAACCCCATGTACATGCTGGGCTGAGGTTGTTGGGGAAGACAAGCCAACTCTTAGCTGTAAATTGACCAATGGGAAAGCCACAACTTATCTAGATGGGAAGATAGACACAGGAGCAGATGTTACCATCATCTCCAGGGCAGATTGGCCAATGCAGTGGGCTCTGAGGCCTTCTGCGGGGACAGTTTCTGGTATTGGGGGATCCTCTCCTTCCATGAGGAGCATGAATTCAATCTCCATAGAGGGACCTGATGGTCACATGGCCTCCATCAAGCCCTTTGTGGTACCATCAGGCTTCACCCTATGGGGCAGGGATCTCCTCTCACAGTGGGGAACTCGGAGTGAAATACCCCCTCCTGCTACAAATTTTTAATCGGGGCCACTGAGAGGCGCTCCACCCCAGCCCTGACTTGGAAAACTGATAAACCCGTCAGGGTGGAACAGTGGCCCCTGTCCAAAGAGAAATTAAGCACCCTCGAATCCCTGGTAGAAGAACAGCTTGCCAAAGGCAACATCGTTCCAACAGACAGCCTCTGGAACTCCCCTGTCTTTGTGATACGAACACCAGGAAAAGACAAGTGGAGGCTTCTCCACGATTTGCGAGAGATCAATAAGGTGATAGAGGAAATGGGTCCCTTGCAGCCACGTCTACCATCACCCTCTATGCTCCCCCGTGATTAGCCATTAGTAGTCATTGACATCAAGGACTGCTTTTTCAGTATTCCTCTTAACCCTTGCGATGCTCCTCGCTTTGCTTTCTCCGTCCCTTCGGTCAACCGGGAAGCCCCGATGAGACGGTTTCACTGGCAAAAAATACCAATGGGTATGGTGAACGCCCCCGTTCTCTGCCAGTGGTATGTCTCCAAAATCCTATCACCTGTTCGAAAAGCCTTCCCCAAAGCAATCATTCTTCACTACATGGATGATATATTAGTATGTGCCCCTCAAATAGACTATCGAGACACGACCCTGAAAGAGACTGTGAAAGCCATTGAGAGTGGACGCATGGAAATTCAATCTGAAAAGATTCAACACACCTGCCCCTGGTTGTACCTCGGCATTCGCATCGGCGAAAGAACCATCGCACCACAGCAACTCGTCATCCAGGATGACCCCAAGACCCTACGGGACCTACACCAACTCTATGGGTCCATCAACTGGGTTTATCCTCTGCTGGGCCTAACGACGGATGACCTCGCCCCCTTGTTCCAGCTTCTGAAAGGAGGCAAGGGACTAGACTCTCCAATTTCCATCACTCCGGAGGCCAGGGACGCTATTGGTAAGGTACAACAAGCGCTCTCTTCCAGGCAAGCACATCGGACAGCTCCAGAACTGCCTTTCAGGTTTATCATACTAGGAAAGGCACCACACCTACATGGACTGATATTTCAATGGGACGGGAATTTGAAAGATTCACTTCTCATCATAGAGTGGGTTTTTCTTCCACACCAGCCTTCCAAAAGTATTACAACACCACAAGAACTAGTTGCTCAGTTGATTAAAAGAGCCAGAAAAAGACTCCGCACCCTAGCAGGGTGTGATTTTGCATGGATATATGTTCCTTGGCGAATGAAAGATGTGGAGGAATTACTCCAAACCAACGAGCCCCTCCAGCTAGCCCTCGACAGTTATCCAGGCCAAATCACAGGTCACAAATTAAAACACCATCTCTTTAATACTAAATTTAATTTGGCACCCAAATTCCTCCAAAGTAAAACACCCTTAAATGCCCTGACAGTCTTTACAGATGGCTCAGGGTCCTCTCATAAGTCCGTACTGACCTGGAAAGACCCAGAGACTCAGGAATGGGAATCTGAAGTTCAAGTAGTAGAAGGATCCCACAAATTGCAGAACTCGCAGCTGTTGTCAGGGTTTTTGAAAAATTCCAGGAACCTCTAAATTTGGTCACAGATTCAGCATATGTGGCCGGGATAACTGCTCGAGCAGAACACTCACTCCTCAAAGAAGTAGACAACCCAAAACTCTTTGGGTTGCTCTCAAGATTAGTGTATCTGTTGTCACATCGAAAGCACCCCTTCCATGTCATGCACGTGAGATCGCACACAGATCTCCCTGGATTCATTGCTGAGGGAAACCGCAGGGCAATGCCCTAGCTATGCCAGTGCAAATGTCCAATGTTCCTGATAGCTTTGCACAAGCCAAACTCAGCCACCAGTTTTTTCATCAAAATGCCCCAGCTCTCAAGCGAATGTTTCACCTTTCCCTTGAGCAGGCTCGAGCAATAGTAGCTACCTGCTCAAACTGCCAGAAATACCAAATCCCCTCCCTAAATCCTGGAGTGAACCCCCGGGGACTCAACAGTTGCCAGATTTGGCAAATGGATGTCACTCACGTCGCCCAGTTTGGACGGTCAAAATTTGTGCATGTATCTGTAGACACTTTCTCAGGAGCAGTCTTTGCCTCTGCTCACACTAGTGAGAAAGCAAAAGATGTCACTAAACATCTCATGATGGCCTTCTCTAAGCTGGGAACACTGCAAGAAATAAAAACTGACAATGGGCCTGCATACACTTCCCACAAGTTTAAAGAATTCCTTCAACAATGGGGAATCAAACATGTTTCTGGCATACCTCATTCTCCCACAGGTCAATCCATTGTAGAACGCACCCACCAGAACATCAAAAAGCTCCTTAACCAGCAGCAAGGAGGAACAGAAAAAATATTGCCTATAGAGCGTCTTTGTAAGGCTCTTTTTACCATCAACTTTTTAAACAATTCATTCGCTGAACCTGTTCCCCCTGTGTTTCGGCACTTTTCCAATTCGACTCAAGCCAAATTAAAGGAACAACCCCAGGTGCTGATTAAGGACCTAGAAAGGGGACAGGTGAAAGGGCCCTATCGACTGATTGTTTGGGGGAGGGGGTATGCTTGTGTTTCTACCTCAGCAGGACCTAAGTGGATACCAGCGCGTAACATCAAACCCTATCGAGAAGCAAGCCCTGAAGACAGTGATACAGAGAAACAACAAAAGCAAGACAAAGCGGCGTGGAAGAGAAGACGCTGCAAGGAAGAAGACAGAGATCCACCGAAGCGACGAAACAGCTTTTAAACCCCTTGTCTTCTCAGAGTTTTCCCCCAAATGCTTCCCTAGTGTGTTTCCCTAACCTAACCCTATCCCGGTGGGGGGGGAGGATGAAAAATGAAAAATGCTGTCATTAAGTAGTTAAGTTCCAATATTACTCATTACCCTAATATGTGTTCCCTTTCCGTTAAGGAAGGGTTCCCTGAACCCCTAAAGAACCCGGAAGATGGAGCCAACTCACCTCTCTCTGTGGCTGTTAGCCCTCGCCTTTTCAGGAGTGTCCCCATGGCTCGCTCAACAGCCAAAGGAAAACGTGTGGGTGACGCTGGCAAAAGTATTGAAGCAGGACAGCATGTGCCTCAGCCTAGATAGTGCATCTAACCCCATGTCCATGTGCCTGGTTGGGGTCCCTGGGGACTCCAAAGAGTTCAAAGCTATGGGCAGAGGAGCCCACCCAGCCCATAGCTGGGACAGATGGATGAGGACCCTTCCTCATGCGAGCTCTGAACCCCAAGAGTTAGACTTGTTGGGGTCGGCCAAACCACACTATTGCACTCACTTCAGTCCCGTATATAATTGGCAAGATTCTCCTTTTCGAAAGAGAGGACCATACAAAGATATCTCACCAATTGATAAAAAGTCTTACTCAGATTCCCTATGGTGTAATGATACGGAAATAACATGGTCCAACTCCATCAAAGATCCCAGAGTGCTCCCTAATGGGGTATTCCTCATCTGTGGAGACTGAGTATGGGCCTGTTGAAGGTTGAATCTGGTTCTTTTCCTCAAGAATTTTTCTCCCATGGGTTGCTAGGACACAAATGACTGGGTACTTAAGAGAAACAAAGCACAAGGCTGTAGCCTTTCTCTTTGGCAGGGTGGGGCAAAATTGCCCCTCACGGAAGCAGAGCCTGGTAACGTGAGATTTGGAGAGACTGAAAAGCAAGAGCGGGGGGAGGTCACGCGCTCTTGCTCAGGACCCTCGGAGCTAGACGGTCGGAACTGCTGTCTACTGAACCCACGGCCCCCTGAGAAGCCAGCACAGAGCTGCCAGTCTGTCTGCTGTGAGTCTCTGCCCTCTGCCCCATCCGGAGCCGACCTGCCTACCACCAGCCCGCTCTGAGTTTTCTCCGCTACATTGTAGCGGGGTTTTTCCCTGCACGTAGAGACCCCTTACCGTCCCAGCTCCCTGTGTCTGGGGATCCTGCTGTGGCACCAACACCAGCTGCCCCTCCCGAGGGTCTGTAGAGCAAAGGCTCTCCTCCATCCCTCCGTGCTTCGGGCAGTTGCCATTGCCGTGTGCTACCTGAGCTCACGCCGGAGCGCCCCTGCAGCCACCGGAGAATCACCACACCCAGAGCGCCCCTGCAGGCTGTGACTAGAACTGCACCGAAAAGAAAAAGTGCCTGAAACCGAGCAGGCTACCACCAAGTTTCTGGTTCTGTTTGTTAGTTAACGTTATAGTTATTGTTATTTGTTATCCTTGTTTTAGATAGTAGTAAAGAACTGTTATTCCTATTCCCATATCTTTGCCTGAGAGCCTCTTGATTTCAAATTTATAATAATTCGAAGAGAGAAGGGTTACAGTTTCCCATCCCAAGAAAGGCTCCTGCCTTCCTTAACAGACACCTGTCCTTCAAACCAGGACAGATTTTGGCGCCCAACGGTGGGGCACGAGGGCATCGAGAGGAAAAAGGATAACAGTTCTTGAGTAACGCAGTTTTTGTGTGCTGGATATAGGAATCTCATTAGGTTGCACCATGTGGTCTTGCTTATTCCGGTTCGTATGGCAAGTGGTCACAGCTGTTTCTCTCCCATTTGCAGCCCCATATCTAAACATGGGCCCTATAACTAAGGCTACAGTGGCTGTTATACAGTTTGTGTCATGGGTCAATAAGGTGAGGAATTCATGGATTTTCAACTTCCTCTGGAAGGCAGGCATGTGGATTCACAGCTACCACACACTAATGACATGTTTTCAGAGTTACTTTAATAATGGTACCTACTGCGAGGAAGTGACACCAAAAGAAATGTTCTCACAACCCTTCACGCAGCTCTTTGGGCGTATCCCGCCAATCTTTGAGGGGTTCAAATCTTCTCTAGATGCTAATGATACCATACAGTGGCTGGTGTTGCTGATAGGCCTGCTCTATTTAGCATTCAAGCATAAGGGGGCTCTGACTTGGATAGCCACTCTGACATCTACCCCAGACAATAGAGATAAAGCCCCAGAACCTGACATTGCCCCAGAGACTAGGGATGTAGCCACAGAACCTGACATGGCCCCAGAAACTAGGGACACCATCCCAGAACCTGACATTGCCCCAGACACTAGAGATGTTGCTACAGAGTCTGACCTGGTCCCACAACCCACCTCAGAAACAACCCACCCGGATTGGGTGGGAGTCCTGGTGAAAGAGATAAGCGAGATGGGCCAAGTGCTGAAAGAATACAGTTGCCCAGCTGGTGGGAAACCCTTCCCGTACCCCAAAGAGAGAGAGTCTAATGAGGCAGCAGAGGAACCCAGGGACGCTATCACCGCTCAGGCTCCAGTCAGATCAGAGGGGCAGCCACAGCCAGTAGCAGTTGCCCCTGTGGAAAAGAAGAAGACTAAAGTCAAACCAGAGCAGCCAGTGAGTAATGATGGGAAAGCAGGGCCCTCTCAACCAGTAGAGAGGCCAAGGATTGAAATCACTACTGAGTCCCTGGGGTATGACAGTCTCCGTAATCTACGAAAAGACATTGTGCGACGGGGTCGTGAGCCTTTTACAACCTGGTTACTTCGGGTCTAGGACCTTATGGGTATGGGTGTACAGCTAGATAGTATTGAGGCAAGGCAGATAGGACCCTTGTCCCACGACTCAGAAGTTGATCAGGTATTCGGAAGAGATGACGGGCCTCTGTCTCTCTGGGAACAGCTTTTAATAAGTGTAAGAGAGAGGTTTGTCAACAAGGAGAGAATGCAGGAATATCATCACAGAAGACCATGGAAGACCCTTGAGGAAGGAATCCAATAGCTGAGGGAGGTGGCAATATTGGAGGTACTCTTTGGGAGGGATGGACAACATGATAACGACCCCGACAAGGTCAAGTGTACAGGGCAAATGTTGTGGAATCTGGCAAAGCTAGGGCCCTCCCAATACACCATCTTCATTGCAACAATTAATGCTGATGACAACCAAGAGACAGTGAGTTCCATAGCCACCAAACTCAGGAATTATGATAGTATGATCAGTGGCCCAATGCAGGCTCAGGTCTCTGCTGTGGTCAAAGACCTCAGCGAGGAGATGATGAGGGAGGTGAGGGAGGAGATGAGGATGATGAGTGCGGCACCAGTGCGAGTCACAAGCCCCAAAGTCAGAGCCCAGCGCCCCCCAGCCAAAGAGAGAGGGTACACCCCACGATCTGAGCTGTGGTTCTTCCTGTGTGATCACAGAGAAGACATGAGGAAGTGGGATAGGAAACCCACTGCTACCCTCGCAGCACGGGCACAGCAACTCAAGGAGAAAAACACTAACCGAGGCAGGAGGTCCACTAAAGTGAAGGTAGCCTCAGCCTCCCGTGACCGAGATGCCAGATATTACAAAAAAGAGGACGATCTCTTAGATCCCCTCGAGGGGACCTCTACCATGTACGCCCAAGAAAGAAATGACAACCAGAGCTAGAGGGGCCCTGCCTCTAGCCAAGAAGAAGCACGGGAAAACCAGGTCTTTTAGACAATGTAGATCCGATAGCCTGGCACATCAAACCACAAAAATATGAAGCGTTAGTTGATACTGGTGCGCAGTGTACCTTAATTCCATCGAGACATGTGGGGGCAGAACCTGTTTCTATTGCCGGGGTGACAAGGGGATCACAGCAATTAACTTTGTTGGAAGCCGAGGTGAGCCTGACCGGGAAAGAGTGGCAAAAACACCCCATTGTGACTAGTCCAGAAACCCCATGCATTCTGGGCATAGACTTCCTCCGGAATGGCTATTACAAAGACCCAAAGGGACTCAAGTGGGCTTTGAAAATAACGGCTGTAGAGGCAGAGGGCATCAGGCAACTGAACACCTTGCCTGGACTATCAGAAAATCCAAATGCAGTAAGACTCCTGAGAATAAAAGAGCAACAAGTGCCAATTGCCACCTCGACAGTGCACCGCCGGCAGTACCAGATGAATCGAGACGCCGTGATCCCCATCCACAAGATGATCCACGACCTAAAAAGCCAAAGAGTAGTTAGTAAAGCCCACTCACCCTTCAACAGCCCCATCTGGCCTGTGCACAAGTCTGACGGAGAATAGAGATTGACTGTAGACTATTGTGACTTGAATGAAGTGACTCCACCATTGAGTGCTGCCGTGCCAGACATGCTAGAGCTCCAGTACGAGCTGGAGTCCAAAGCAGCAAAATAGTATGCCACCATTGACATCGCCAATGCGTTTTTCTCCATCCCTCTGGCAGCGGAGTGCAGGCCTCAGTTTGCCTTCACCTAGAGGGGTGTGCAATATACCTGGAATCGGTTACCCCAGGGGTGGAGGCACAGCCCCACGATCTGCCATGGACTGATCCAAGCTGCACTGGAAAAAGGTGAGGCTCCAGAGCATCTCCAATACATCGATGACATCATTGTGTGGGAGAACACGACAGCAGAAGTATTTGAGAAAAGAGAGAAGATCATCATGATCCTCCTGGAAGCCGGTTTTGCCATCAAGAAAAGCAAAGTCAAGAGACCTGCTCGAGAGATCCAGTTCTTGGGGGTAAAATAGCAAGATGGACGGCGCCAGATTCCCACAGAAGTCATCAATAAGATCACTGCGATGTCTCCGCCGACTAACAAAAAAGAAACTCAAGCTTTCCTAGGAGCCATAGGCTTTTGGAGGATGCACATTCCAGAGTACAGTCAGATTGTGAGCCCTCTCTACCTAGTCACCCGCAAAAAGAACGATTTTCACTGGGGCCCTGAACAGCAACAAGCATTTGCCCAGATCAAGCAAGAGATCGCTCACGCGGTAGCATTTGGCCCAGTAAGGACGGGACCAAAGGTGAGGAATGTGCTTTACTCTGCAGCCAAGAACAAGAGCTTGTCCTGGAGCCTTTGGCAGAAAGTGCCTAGAGAGACTCGAGGCCGACCGCTAGGATTCTAGAGCCAGAGTTACAGAAGGTCTGAAGCCAACTACACCCCCACAGAGAAGGAAATCTTGGCTGCCTATGAAGGAGTTCAAGCCACCTCCGAGGTAATTGGCACTGAAGCACAACTCCTCCTGGCACCTCGACTACCAGTGCTGGGGTAGATGTTCAACGGAAAAGCTCCCTCTACCCACCACGCCACCGATGCCACATAGAGTAAGTAGATCGCACTTATCACACATCGCGCCCGCATTGGAAATCCGAACCGCCCTGAGATCCTAGAAATAATTACGAACTAGCCAGAAGGTGAGAGTTTTGGTCTCACTAATAAAGAAGAGCAAGAACAAGTGACTCGAGCTGAAGAGGCTCCACCATATAATCAACTGCTAGATGAAGAAAAGTGCTACGCCCTTTTCACTGATGGTTCCTGTCGCATCATAAGGATGAACCAGAAGTAGAAAGCAGCTGTGTGGAGCCCCACACGACAAGTTGCAGAAGCCACTGAAAGAGAAAGTAGGTCGAGCCAATTTGCTGGACTCAAAGCTGTTCAGCTAGCCCTAGACATTGCTGAGAGAGAGAAGTGACCAAAGCTCTATCTCTACACTGATTCGTAAATAGTTGCCAATGCTCTATGGGGTTGGCTGAAAAAGTAGAAAAAAGCCAACTGGCAGCGTAGAAGAAAGCCAATCTAAGCAGCTGATAAATAGAAAGACATTGCCACTCGGGTAGAGAAGCTACCCGTAAAAGTCCGCCATGGAGACGCCCATGTCCCTAAGAGCCGAGCTAACGAAGAACACCAGAACAACAAGCAAGTAGATCACACCGCAAAGATTGAAGTGGCACAGATAAATTTAGACTGGCAACACAAAGGGGAACTGTTCCTAGCCCAATAGGCCCATGATGCCTCAGGCCACCAAGACAGAGATGCCACCTATAAGTGGGCACGAGACCGAGAGGTAGACCTAACCATGGACAGTATCTCCCAGGTGATCCATGATTGTGAGACGTGCGCCGCGATCAAACAGGCCAAGCGGGTAAAGCCTCTATGGTATAGTAAACGGTAGTCCAAATACAAGTATGAAGAGGCTTAACAGACTGATTACATCACACTTCCCCAGACCCGCCAAGGCAAGCGCTACGTTCTCACAATGGTGGAAGCCACCACAGGATGGCTGGAAACCTACCCTGTGCCTCATACCACTGCCCGGAACACCATCCTGAGCCTCGAAAAACAGGTTCTTTAGAGACAGGGTACCCCAGAGAGAATTGAATCCGACAATAAGACTCACTTCAAAAATAACCTTATAAACACCTAGGCTAAAGAACATGGCATCAAGTAGGTGTACCATATCCCTTATCATGCACCAGCAGCTGGGAAAGTTAAACGGTACAATAGCCTGCTCAAAACCACCTTGAAAGCACTGAGTAGAGAGACGTTCAAAAACTGAGAGACTAATTTGGCAAAAGCCACATAGTTAGTGAACACCCGAGGTTCCTCCAGTCTGGCCGGTCCTGCCCACTCTGACCCCTTGCGAACAACAGATAGAAATAAAGTTCCAGTAGTACACATGAGAGGCATGCTGAAAAAGACTGTTTAGGTAAACTCTGCCTCAAGTAAAGACAATCCCATCCGGAGAGTTGTCTTTGCTCAGAGACCAGGCTGCACCTAGTAAGTGATGCAAAGAGATAGAGAAACCCGATGCATACCTCAAAGAGATCTTGTTTTAAAGTGAACTACTTATGACACTGCGCTTGTATCTGTATCTGCATGTATGTATATACCTCGAAAGTTTAAATTTGATGTAAGGTGTTTGCATAGGAAAAAAATTCAGAGTAGAGAATGTTGAAAGTTGAATCTAGTTCTTTTCCTCAAGAATTTTTCTCCCATGAGTTGCTAGGACACAAATGACTGAGTACTTAAGAGAAACAAAGCACAAGGCTGTAGCCTTTCTCTTTAGCAGAGTGGGGCAAAATTGCCCCTCACAGAAGCAGAGCCTAGTAACGCGAGATTTGGAGAGACTGAAAAGCAAGAGCGGGGAGAGGTCACGCGCTCTTGCTCAGGACCCTCGGAGCTAGACGGTCGGAACTGCTGTCTACTGAACCCACGGCCCCCTGAGAAGCCAGCACAGAGCTGCCAGTCTGTCTGCTGTGAGTCTCTGCCCTCTGCCCCATCCGGAGCCGACCTGCCTACCACCAGCCCGCTCTGAGTTTTCTCCGCTACATTGTAGCGGGGTTTTTCCCTGCACGTAGAGACCCCTTACCGTCCCAGCTCCCTGTGTCTGGGGATCCTGCTGTGGCACCAACACCAGCTGCCCCTCCCGAGGGTCTGTAGAGCAAAGGCTCTCCTCCATCCCTCCGTGCTTCGGGCAGTTGCCATTGCCGTGTGCTACCTGAGCTCACGCCGGAGCGCCCCTGCAGCCACCGGAGAATCACCGCACCCAGAGCGCCCCTGCAGGCTGTGACTAGAACTGCACTGAAAAGAAAAAGTGCCTGAAACCGAGCAGGCTACCACCAAGTTTCTGGTTCTGTTTGTTAGTTAACGTTATAGTTATTGTTATTTGTTATCCTTGTTTTAGATAGTAGTAAAAAACTTTTATTCCTATTCCCATATCTTTGCCTGAGAGCCTCTTGATTTCAAATTTATAATAATTCGAAGAGAGAAGGGTTACAGTTTCCCATCCCAAGAAAGGCTCCTGCCTTCCTTAACAGACACCTGTCCTTCAAACCAGAACAGGGCCGGAATACCTTCTCGTCTTAAAGGGGGTCCCTGCACTCTTGGGAAACTTACCCTGCTGGCACCTGACAAAACACAAATTCTGAATTGGCAAAACAAATCCCAATTGGCACGTCACAAAAGGCAAATCCAAGATTTGGACCTAAATTGTGACAGCGAAGTTGTCGGGTGGTCATTTTCAAAAAGGGTAGCTGCCTCTATTTTTATACCCTGGGCAGCTGCAGCAAAAGCCCTCAGTGAGCTTTCTCACCTGGAGTGCTGGCTGGGTAAGCAAGCCAACCTGACCTTGAGTGCTCTGACACAGCTCCTAGAAGACGAGGAGGCCACCAGGCAAGCAACGCTCCAGAACCGAGCAGCTATTGACTTCCTCTTACTGGCCCACGGGCATGGCTGTGAAGAGTTTGAAGGCATGTGCTGCTTGAACTTATCCTCCAACAGCCAAAGCATCCACAAAACTCTCCAACAAATGAAGGATCAAGTTCACCAGCTGAAGACAGAAAACATGGACTGGCTGAACCACTTACTGGACCAGTGTGGAATCTCAGGGTGGGGGTTCAGGATCCTCCGCTCAATTCTGTGGGTGTTACTGACAATTGTCATTGCCTTGTGTGTTCTCGGTTTTGTTAAAAATCTTTTGTTGTCCTTCCTCCAACAGGCCTTTTTAGGAAAAACGGAAGGGGGAGATGTAGCTGCTGTAGATGTGTCCTTGGAGACCCCAGGGGGAGATGACTTAGAAAAAGAGAAAGATCATTGGTGGAGAAAGTCCAAAGGGGCTAGGAACCCCCTGGAAAGTGGAGTGACCATGGTTTAACCCAGGACAAACCAGAGTAGCCACTGCTGGTGTCCATCATCTCCTCCCTCCCCCCAAGAGCCTTTGTACTATTCCATGTTATCTCATGGGCCCCTTTCCTTCCCCATCCCATAGGACCAAGTAACCCTGGAACTTCCCTATCCTCCCCCAGACCCTCTGGTGATTGGTTGTATGAGATAACTCTTAAAGCTGTGTCTGAGGCCTCCTCGGCCTCTTGGATTCCTGCCTCTCCTCTGTGTGAAGATCCTGCAATAAAGCCACTCAGAATTAAAGGCACTCCAAGAGCCCTCTCGTTATTCATCTTCAGCTGATAGCTAAACTGGACCGTTCCTGCACCACAACGCAGGCCGCAGTTTCTCTGGCTAAGTGTTTACAGGACGCTGCCAGAGTGCCCTGGGGACAGGGACACTCCTGGAAATATAGCCAGCTGGAATCTGTCGTAGTAATGCCGGGATGGACAGAGGGACCAGCGAGCTATAAGTTGCTATAATTTTAGCCTCAGAAATTCTACAATTAGGAGAAACTGCAAGCCCTTCACCTAGCGGGGATAAGTTGGGGTTTGTGGGTTGTTTTATTGTTTCATTCCATGTCCATTCAAATTATGTTTAATACTGATTCTCTGAATATAGGTGTAGATGTAGTGAATAAGAGGCTATTAGTTGAGATAATCACATCAGAATTTTAGTCACAGCTACTCTAGATCTGTACAACTTTTCCAAGTTTCACTGTCAATTTTATGTTACTGTTATATGAATGGATAAGATCAAAGCAATTTGATCTTGTGCAAAGTTTGCTCTTTTTCACAGAAGTAATTTATGTTCTTGTGAATAAGAACAGAAATTTCAAAACTTCTAGTAAAAATCGGTAACTTAATGTTATAGACAATTACAAAAATGGAGATTTTGCTACCTTTCTTGCTTAATGCTTCATTTCCAAACGTATTTCAAACTTGATTATACCTGGCCACAAATTTTGAGGGGAGTTTTTCTTAGCAAATCCATTTCTTGTTGAAACCAAGTGTAGTATCATTGATTAAATAAAACCAAAGACATAATGGGGAGACAGTTTGATTATGTGACCCAAAATTAAACATAGAATGAAAGTAAACAGGAAGTCTTGTTTCTAAAGTGTTACCAGCTCTAGTGCTATCAAAAACCTAGTGTCTTGTAAGATAATCTTATGTCTCTTCTTATTTCCTTTTGTTTCTCCTTTTTAAATTACTTTCTTGCATAAAAACTAAATATTGTCCATCCAACAAACATTATTACTCCCATTATTACATTATTATGTAATAATCATTCTTTTAATGCAATAAGACAGTATTGGCTAAAAAATAAATAGCTATATTTAGTCAACTGTAGTGTTTGCAAACCTCTGAAATATAGGTAGACATAGGCTATTTATTACTCTCATAAATGGTAAGCATTATGTTCAACAAAATAAATAATATAAAATTTCGTATGATTGTATACTTCAAATTGGATGAGACTTCAGTAAACTTACATGTGAGGTGGTGATACAAAAAGTCTGTAAGAAGCAGCTCTAGGGATTTTCTTAATCAGATTACTAAAAAGTGACAGAGTCAGTCTGAAATACATGTAGTGTTTATAAATACCATCTTGAAAACATGTTTCCTGCTTTCTGAAACAGTTATTTTCTAGTTCCTGTTGTGTACAGTCACATTGCTGGATGTGGTTTTCCTGTCAAATGAAGAAAAATCTTAATCTAAAGCAAGGGATGTGTGAGAAAGATTTGAAAAACCAGCATGTTATTATAGCAGTTGTCAGCATTGCAGCATACAGCACTCTTTAAAAGAGAAGTTACTGTTTATTATTGTTTTTGTGTACAAAAAGTAGCAGCTACAGTAAGTAATTGTTTAATAAGAAGCTTTGCCTCCATAAGCAATTGAAATTTTGTATATTTATTGTAGAAATATATGTTTAATTCTAAGTATCAGCTGTTTAAATGTTGGGGTTATTTTTGTATTAATAGGTAGACACCATCCAAAATACACAAGAAGACTCCAGTCCTACTTGTGATGCCTCTGAACTAAATAAGAAAACATTAATTGGCAGTATTACCTCTCTCTCTGTGGATGGTGGCTATATTAATCAGAATACATACTTTGCAATGCAAGATGTCTGGGAAGGTATGTAGGGACTTCTTGTTTCCTCTTTCTTAATATTTTTGTGTATACAATAGAAATATCTTCTGATAAACTTGCAGTTGTCATCCCAAGTAAGTTCTAATAGAATATGCAGTGAGACAGTGAAACAGCCAGACATGGATAAGAAAGCTGCCTGTTCATTCTCGCTGATCATGACCTGCATTTAAGCATAAGTTACATGTAAGCAGGTGTATTTTTCCACTAGCATCTCCTATGTAGTTTGTCATAACCTGCAAGGCAAAGGACCGCAAAGAGAACTTTGGACTCAGTGAGTCTGAATAATGCATTGTTCTGGTTTTTATTACCTTACTCTCATTCTGTAGGGGAGTAATGTAAATGTTATCAATAGCAATTAACCCTGATAAATGTTCTGGTTTGTATGGATTTCAAACGTTATGAATGTGACTGGGTGCAAGCAAAATATTACATTAATTCAACAACATGGAAGAGTCAAGCAGTTTCTGTAAGGCCTTTGAGGTATAAACAAGTAAACAAGGTAAATGTTGTTGTTAGAGGTTTGGGAAACCAGGCAGAAACACCAATTGTGTAGTGGTTTCAGTTCGCCTATTTGAGTTTCTGGCCAAATGCCAGCACACTTAACAAAATTTACTTGATTTTTGTTGTGAGATGAAGATTAGGAGCAGGCAAAGCAGGCTCAAACTTCAAGAATATAAGAAAAGTTTACTAATATACCTAAAACAAAGAGAAAAATGAGAAGAACCAGAACAAAACCTTTATACCACCCCTCCTCCCCTCATCTCTCCATTTCTTTCTCCCTGACAACACAAAAAAAGACAACACTTTGACCTCCAGTCAGTTTACCACCTCTGAAATAGTCTGTGTCTCAGTTCATTTAGGGAGAGAAGTCTCTTTTGCTTATACCATGGACTCTCTGTAAGAAAATACAGTTTTTTATGGGTTTTCAGCCTCACCACCAGCAGCCGCCCGGGAGGAAAGATCGGCTTGTGATGGATTCCCCTCCCACACCAGTAGCCTTCCCACAGTCACTACAGTGGGTCATGAACAGTCCACAGGGTGCCTTTTTAAGGATGCACAGTTCTATTGCAGTGACAAAGAAAATCCCTTCTTCTCTGTTTAGCAACACAAGTTCTCCTGACAACACAAGTTCTCTGGCATTCCCCCAGGACCAGGGCTCTGGGTCACAGCCTCTTTGTCTTCGTTCAAGATTTTCATCAGGCTGTACTTTTTCAACACCTACTTGTCTTTACCCAGGTATTTCAGTTCATTGGCTGCAATTAGAACCTCACATCCCCCTTTTGGACTATATTTTCATATATTACAGGGAATTTATTAGCTCAATCCCCAACCATGGTTCTCCAAAAGAGTTTTCAGCTTTACTCTTGAAGCACTTCTCATGCTCCTCCTTCTAGGTATTAGTTCTGCTTTCCTCACTGACTGTAGAGTCTCTATGCTGCATTTATGTAGATGTCCTCACTCGTTCCTCTCTTTGTGCAAGGAAGGATGGGTGTCTGTAAGTTTAGTCCAGGCATGGAGAGAGTTAATCTCTCTCTTTCTCTCTCTGGCAGTGTGATGATCACGTGCTCTCTGCCGGGCTGTTTGAAAAGGCCCAAGCTGGATGGCAGAAGTTCTCAGAGTCTCTGTGCCTGGCTCTGTGAAGCTGGCTTGGCCTGCTGGGGCCATCTGGGCCCGGGGTGAAAGGGCAGGGCCTGGCCTGAGCTGCATGGAGTCCGGCCTGGTCCTTGCCTAGCCCGGAGCAGGGGCCTGGCCCTGTCTTGTGTAGCTGACATACTGGCTGATCTGTATATGCTGAAAATTCCAGCCGTTTCCTCCCCTATTCCCGGCTGCAGCGGCATGGCTGCCATAAACCTCCCTTCCCCCCCCATCCCTCCTTTGGAAGGAGTGGGGGGGGGAGGGGGGGAGGGGGGGAGGGCCCTACCACCGAGAGAAGCAGGAGATGCTCCTCTCTACACAGCAGCAGATCAAAAGCGGAAGAGGCTCAGAGGGTCTCTGCTTATATATGGTTTTTTCCCCGAAGGCGGATCAACTTTTTAATTGGTTCACCTACATATCAATCCTTAAAACTACCTGGTTATTGGCTCTCTCTCTCCCAGGAAGGAAGTTATACCCCTTCCTGCAACATAGATCACTTCCTAGATTTTGACCCCTCCTGCCTAACCCAGGACACACATACACACACACAAGTACACAGGCAATTTCTATGCACGCAGATGCACACTAAAAGAAGAGCTAAAGTATTTGAGTGAATTCTGTTTGTGGTCACCACAGAAAATTCCAGAACTTAACCTTCCAAAAAGGGAATTTGGCATTTAGTTGAAGGCAGTTAACATGCAAACTGCTATGTGTAAATGCACCTGGGACACCCGTAGTGGAAAGGTTTTAATTATATTAAAACAGATTTTAGTAGTGTAAGCGATAACACTTTTCATTAGAGTTAGTTTAACTAATTCTAATTTTATTTCTCTTAAAAACGTCAATTTAGGTTTTTGGCTCCTGTAGGAGTATTTGAAAGAGATTTCAAACTTTGGTGTTAGTTACAAATTTTTAAAGGTTTTCTCGGCTCACACTAATGAGATAAGAGTCGTTAGAAGTTGTTAACATGCAGGAATGTGGGGAAGCTGGTTTGAGGATGTTCAGCTTTAGGGTTTTTTCTCTGCTGTAAATAAGTGTTAGGGTTTGTTTTTTGGTTTTTTTCTCTGTGAGAGGAAGGGTTTGAATTGCTGCTTTTCCTTCCCCAACTATCCAAAAGGAGTTAAGGATACTTACCTATATCTCTACTGAACAATCTCAGCACATTTGGAGTTCTTTTCAGTAAGGTAAGAATCATCTCTGCAGAGTTTGAGATACATGCATCTGCAGGTTCGTGTTTTATTTGCAAATAGTTGATTTTTGCAGCAGCAGCAGAGGTATTTTTAGCTGACTGCATTGCTCCTCCTGGCCCGTGTGTACTTATTAAGTCAGGAGGGTTCAGTTCATGATTTAGCAGCATACTCACAGCCCAGAATCCAAAACTTTCTATATCATCCCATAATATTTCTTTTTTCCCTGTGAAACGAAATCTCCTCAGATGTTTATATTTTCCTGGAGATTTGATGATGGTAGCGAATTGCAGAGAGATATTGTGAACATATTTTTCCTCTGATCACCTTGGGGTCCCTCAGAGGGTTTAGCTTTAATTAGGGATTTCAATTTAAGTTCTGGAATTCCTCTCTCTTTAAGAGGTAGAGGTTTGGTGTTTTGATTAGGATGTAATTCAACATTTGAATCACCAGTTTCATCCGAGTTTTTCTGAAAATCATAATTTTCAGCCCTAGGTGGTGATTTCAACTCTGGAATTTCTTTAACATCCACAGAGATGGGGGTTTTAAATGATGTTAATTCTAATATTTCTGTCAAGGTTTTGGTTATTTCCTTGGATTCTCTCAGCTCTTGCTTTAATTTGTCATGTTCTCTTATCATTTATTTTCGTCACTCACATGCAGCTTTTAAACATGACGCAAGTACAAGAGCAATTACATTTTCTCCAGTTATGTTCTCCTGGAATTTTTCCCACTCAAACCAGTTGTGTACTGGAAGAGGATTAACACTGTGCCGCCGTAAATAGTTTGATAAGTCTTTAGTCTGATCGTTTGAATTATCTATCATCATCCTGCCTCGACTACGCCGAAATTGTTAGGAATGGATGTGGGAGTTAAAATCAGTCCTTGCCTTCTGCCCAGGCCTTGTTTCTTAGGTTACAATGGTATGTATTCTATCACCATCTTCATGGGATGTTGGGGATGGGTGGGGCAGTGTTCCTGGCTTGTCCCTGATGGCCCCAGGGCATGTCTTCTAATGGGCTAGCCGTTGGAACCAGGTGGGGCACTTTGCTTTGCTCATCCCTAATGGCTGCAGTTAATGGGCCGTTGAGTCCCACTGATAAACTCCATCATCCCATTGTGAGATGCTCCACCCAGGATGAGGAACCAATGTATCCCTATCGGGATATAAACTAGAATTTGAAACACCACAAGTCAGCTTTTCCACTGGGTTCTCAGAGGAAAACCAGATCCTTCTACACCACCACTGGACCTTCAGAGGAGAACTACACCTTTCACAGGATCACTGCTTCAACAGAACCACATCTATCACTCCCAGAGGACTGCAGCCACCTTTTAACTGGACTACTACCAACACCCTGACCGATAGAGTGTCAGGTTGTATTCTGACTCTGTCAGTGTTTTTGTACTATTGCATTTATTTTAATTTTTCTGTTAAATTGTAGTTCTGACTTGGAGTCTCTCACTGATTTGCTTTCAAACTTCCACTCCTTGGCAGTAGGTAGTAACCTTACTGAGGTAACCAGCACCCCAAAAGCCACTTTCGTGCATAAGTTCTTTTAATGATGACTGATTCTGTCTAATATAGACTGAAAAATTTATTAACAGACGGGGAAACTAACAGATATAATACTTAAAAGGAAACCAATACTACACAGGCTTAAAACAAAAAGAAAGACTACTAGTAAATAACTTACAGTGCACAAGAATGGTACCTTTTTCAGTTACAGCTAGCAAAGAAATAGTATAAGCTTAAGATTCAATGTATCTTACCATCCAATTGCTGGTGCAGCACATCAAGATCCTTTCCCTCAATCCCCGGGGAAGCAACCACGAAGCCTGCGTCCAAACTTCGGGGAGAAGCTTCAAACACTTTAGGGTGTGAGCGACTTCTGCCTCGGTGTTAGTTCGTGTATCTTTTATAGTGTAAAACCATGACTCTTAAGTCAGTGATTTTTCCTTTATCTCTCCTTCCATCTACAGACTAAGATGTTAATTCTTAGCTGAGGCTTGAGCCCTCTGGTGCCAGAGATAACCCCTGCTGGGCCTTTTTGCCCTTGAGTTATCTCTTTATGCACCCATTATCTGTGGCACACAGGAGGAGGAGGTGAGGAGGTAGACATCCTGCCACAGGTGTTTAGTCTTCTGGCCTACTGGACACCACGAAACCGGGCTATATTATCACACCTAAAACATCACAAGTATGCATGCTAATACTTGTGAATATAGGGAACTGTGTAAAAAGTATTTAGGAAAAAAGCAAAAAAATCCTTCAGGCATCGTTTCCCCCCTTTTAGAGACTAACAAGCCTCTACTTTGTCTAGTCTCTACTCTGCCTTACTCTATTCTGCATTACCCACAGTATCGGTTTACACAACCGGCCGATCTGCAGGCTACACAGATCATAACTATAATTACAGCTACTATAAATGTTTCTTATATCTAGGCCCAGTTTGGCAACCATGAGGTAAGGGTGTCAAAGATCTGGTCAAATTTTAAGGTGTCATTTTTGGAAGCTATTTCATGCAAAATTTGTGTTCCCCTCCAAATTTTATTCACATCTTTTTTGACCCTTCCACTTTGGTCCACATAAGAACACGACGTGGTATTAACAATAGCACATACACCTCCTTGCGCGGCCAGCATGAAATTGAGAGCTATCCAGTGCTGCATAACTGCATGGGACACACTGTCAACTTCCTCCTGTAAGGCGGAAATTGCATCTGCAGCATGCCTTTCGATACGTTCAACAAAACCTGAGATGTTTACAATCGCTTTCTCCAATTCTATCACTCCATAAGAGGGAACGAGAGCCATGACTATACTACGGAAAAGTGTGCGACGCTCTATGAGGGGGTTAAGAGGTATTCTTATTCTCTTGTTTGGGTTTTCGAGATGATCAAATATTTTTATATTTGGGACCACAGCCCCAAGGGCACAAGCCTGATCTTTATTTACAGGCAGGATTTTCCAGGCTTCATCACCACATATCCAATACAACCCCGTCCCAAATGGTATAGCCAGTCTCCACCCTGCCAATTTCATTTTTGCCGCAATCCTTGGGTCTATTATTTCCCTGAATTTGGTGTGACTACAATATGGAGGAAGAATGGCCTCTCCTGTGGCATTTACCACTGCACAAGGAACAGTATAGTTCCCACGTTCTATCAGGCCGCTCAGGGGTATAGGGGGCAAAAGGGTACTATTGATTGGTTCCCACCTTTCAGTACGGTTTTCTTCCATTAGAATGCCAATTAGTGGCCAGTGACCACTCTCATCTAGAGGTTGTATCTGGGTACAGATCCAGCAATTGTTCTTATTAAGGACCTTGGACACATTTTGGACTACAGCCTTATGTAAATCATGGGACAATCCCTGAATCATAGTTACCATTTGGGCAGATAACAGACATGTAAAGAACAGTTTAAACCACATCCTTCTGATCTGTATCAATCTCTGTTTTCTTGATGGTTTTGGGAGCAGAAGCCTTTTTCACTCTGGAGTAGTGGATCCACCATCCCTTGCCAGCAACTTTGACTGCAGTGAGGGTGGTCAGCAAAACTTGGAACGGTCCCTTCCACTTGGCTTGCAAGGGGTCACCGTCCCACCACTTGATGTAGACCCAGTCTCTGGTCTGGAACTGATGAGCAGGCATGTCCAGTCCTATCGGCCTGGGCAGCATGACAAATCTCTGGAGCTTCTGCAAAGTGGAACTCAAAGCCATTAAGTACTTCTGTAAATCAGCTTTACCTTTCACATGAATTTCCCCCGGGATATGTGGAGCTTGATAAGGCCTGCCATATAATATTTCATAGGGACTTATATTGTCCCTTCGCCTTGGCTGTATGCGGGCTCTCAGCAAGGCTATTGGCAGGGCTTGAACCCAGGTCATGGATGTTTCTTGACAAATTTTACAAATCTGGGTTTTGAGGGTTCCATTCATACGCTCAACTTTGCCACTTGCCTGAGGTCTGTATGGTGTGTGCAGGTCCCAGGTAAGTCCCAGAGCCCTGCTGACTTCCTCAACTACCGTCACAACAAAGTGTGGTCCCCTATCAGATGACATTCCCAGAGGAACCCCAAATCTTGGAATTATATGATTCAGCAAGGCTTTCACTACTTCTCTTGCTGTGTTGGTGCGACAGGGGTAAGCTTCAGGCCATCCACTGAAGGTGTCAACCAGTACCAGTATATACTTACATCCCTCTTTGCATGGCATCTCAGCAAAATCGATTTGCCAACAATCCCCCCGGAGATCTCTTGTTTTTGTCACCCCTAACACAACTCCTTTGCTTGTGTCAGGCCTGTTTTTACGACTGGTATCGCACTTGCTGGTTATAGATTGTACGATATCTGTCATCCCTCTCCCTATTACCACCTTTCTAAGATGTTTTAAAAGATTTTCTGTTCCCCAGTGAGTACTTTCATGCTCTCGCTGGGCTATTTCTCAAATGAGGAAGGGTGGAACTACAACCTGTCCTGTTGAAGTAACAGCCCACCCCCCTTCTTTGATCTCAGCCTTAAGAGAGTTGACTAATTTGTCATCCCCCGGATCATATTTTGGGGTAAACTCTGACAAATCTATTTCTTTCTGTGGTATCACTGCAAAAATGCCTTTTTCTGCAACCCCTCTTGCTGCTTCATCAGCGAAGTCCCCCTCCGTTCAGGGACTTTCTTCCCTTTTTGATGACCTCGGCAATGCATGATAGCTACCTCCGCTGGCTTCCAAATACTCTGCAGAAGTGCAAGAATCTGTTCAGCATGCTTAATCTCATTACCTTGTGCAGTCAGCAGGCCACGTTCCTTCCAGATAGCTCCGTGGGCATGAACAACACTGAAGGCATATTTGGAATCAGTCCAGATGTTTACCTTCTTTCCCTCACTCAGCTCTAGAGCCCTTGTTAGTGCAATGAGTTCAGCTTTCTGTGATGATACATCTGGAGGCAAGGCTTTTGCCTCTATGACTTTATTTGTGGTGGTTACAGCGTAGCCTGTCATTCTCTTACCATTTCTCATGAAGCTGCTTCCATCGGTATACAGCTCCCAGTCTGGGCTCTTTAGGGGAATGTCCTTCAGGTCTGGTCTGCTAGAATAAGTCTCCTCTATTGTCTGTAGACAATCATGTGCAGGCATGCTGTCAAGTAATGTGGATGACAAAAACATTGCAGGGTTTACCACAGATGATGTTTTCAGAGGAACATCATCCTGGTCCAGCAACACAGACTGATATTTCAGCATTCTGCTAGGAGATAACCAGTGATTCCCCTTTTGTTCCAGCACAGTTATTACTGCATGGGTTACATACATGACAATGTGCTGCCCAAGGGTGAATTTACAGGCCTCCTATATTAGGAGGACAGTTGCTGCCACAGCTTTCAGGCATCCAGGCCACCCTTGACTAACACTGTCTAGCTGTTTTGAAAAGTAGGCTACAGCTCTTTGCTGGTCCCCGAGGTGCTGTGCTAGTACTCCCAGAGCAGCATTCAGTCGCTCATATGTAAAGAGTTCAAAAGGCTTATTCAAATCTGGCAGCCCCAAGGCTGAGGCTGACATTAGGGAACGTTTCAGCTGTTTGAAGGCAGCCCTTGCACTTTCTGTCCACATGATTGTTCCCTTTTTGGCTGCCTTAAGGACCTCATACAGAGGTTTTACCAGCAGTCCATAGTTTGATATCCATAGGCGACACCAACCTACCATTCCCAGGAAGGCTTGCATTTCTCTCACAGTGTGGGGCTCTGGAAGGCAACAGATGGCTTCCTTCCGTTCTTTGCTGAGTTGTCGGTGTCCACGGAAAATCTCCAGCCCCAGGTAAACTACGGTTTCCCTGGCAATGTGTGTCTTCTTTCTCGAGACTCGATAACCACTCTCCCCCAAAAAGTTCAACAGACTTACGGTTAGCTGGATACACTCATCTCGCGTTCTGGTTGCTACTAGGATGTCATCAACATACTGAAGAACAACTCCTCCTGGCTCCTGTTTCCTCCAGTCCTCCAGTTCCTTTGCCAGCTGGTTTCCAAGTAGGGTTGGGCTAATTTTATAGCCTTGTGGCAAGACTGTCCAGGTGAGCTGGGTCTTCCTCCCTGTTTCAGGGTTTTCCCACTCAAAAGCAAAGATTTCTTGGCTGTCCTTGTGCACAGGAATGCAGAAAAAGGCATCTTTGAGATCTAAAACAGTGAACCACCCCAATTCATCTGTTAGCGTAGTCAAAAGTGTGTAAGGATTGGATACAACTGGTTATATGTCCTCTGTTATTTTGTTAAGCTCCCTTAGATCCTGCACTAATCGATAACTCTTACCATCTGCTTTCTTCACTGGTATAATTGGGGTATTATACTTGGATTCACATTCTACTAGCAACCTGAATTTGAGAAACTTCTCAATTATAGGTGCTAGTCCCTTGCGACCTGTTAATTTCAAAGGGTATTGTTTTTGCCTTACCGGTGTAGCTCCTGCTTTGAGTGTAATACTTACAGGTTCAGCTCTTTTGGATCTCCCAGGGATATCATTGGCCCATACTATAGAACTGTCAGCATCTTCTATTTCTTTGGGAATTCCTCCATGGCATTCCTGTATAAGAATAGCTGCTGCTTCTACAGATTTAGATTCAGGAATTATAACTTTCACACCCCCCTCTCTGGAGAATTTAATTTCTGCCTCTAATTTCTCCAATAAATCTCTGCCCAATAATGGCATTGGTGAATTTGGCATATACAGGAACTGGTGTGTCACCCAGTGTTTTCTCAATTTGAATTTTAAAGGTTGGATAAAAGGCCTTGTTTCACTTACCCCGGTGGCTCCTACCACATCCACAGTCTCTTGGCTCAGTTTACCTTTTAAAGTATTTAATACAGAATAGGTCGCCCCTGTGTCAACCAGAAATTTAACATCCTCATTTCCCAGCTTAACTATAACCGAAGGCTCCACTGGAGGATATGCCTTTGGTTGCCGTCTATCATAATCCACAGCTAGTTCAGGAGCTGGGGTGTCTTTTTCATCCATTCTGGACACTCAATTTTCCAGTGTCCCTTCTGCTTGCAAATGACACATTGGTCCTCAGCTAGAGGAAAACGGGGTCCCTTCTTTTGTGACTTGGATGACTTTCCCTTATCGTGATTTTTCTTATGGTGGGTCTTATTCTGTTTGTCCTTATCTACTGAATCACTGTTCTGATATACCTTCCTGGCTACTTCCAGCATTTTGCTTATATCCTGTCACCCCTCCATCTTTTGCAGTTTTTTCCTTAGGTCATCTGCTGACTGGCCCATAAAGATGTAGGCCAGCTGGAACTTCTGATCAGGTGCATCGAGGTTCAGAGTTGTGTATTTTCGTGCAGCCTCTTTAACTCTATTCAGAAACTCTGTAGGAGTCTCATTTGGATTTTGTTTGATCTCGTATAATTTAGAAAAATTCACTGCTTTAGGAATGCCACATCTCAACCCATAAACCACCCATTTCTGAAACTGCTTTAATTTTGCCATTTGTTCAGGAGCATTGGGATCCCAGCCAGGGTCAGAGAGTGGGTATATGTCACGAGATATCCCTTGGAGAGTTCCAGCTGCAATTTGGGCCTGTATAGCATCTATGGCAGCTTTATTAACCATCTCCCCTTCTGTGCTATCTAGTAATTCATCTAGCATCACATTCAAGTCTTCCCAATCAGGGTTTTGGGCCCTTATAGCCCTCTCTACCCATATGGTTGATTTCTTTTGCTTGTCACTATACTTTCCAACTGAGTCTTTCCACAGCTGTAGCTCTGCGAGAGAGAATGGTGTCTTTATATAAATCACTCCCTGGTTTCCCACAGCCTGTCTCAGAGGCACTTCTAGAGCAGGCCCTTCCCTTCCCCCTTCATCTCTCTTTGATCTCGTACATCCTGCAATTGGACTAACAGCACCTATATCTTCTTGGGCTATTTTTCCCCTTCTCCTGCCGCCCGCCGCCCTCCTTGTGGGGACCATCTGTATCAAAATCATCCCATTCAGTTTTAATCTCAACACTGGCTGAGCGGCGGAGGGGGAATCCAGGATGGTTGTCTCTGTCCCCCCTTTTGGAAAAGTAATTTGGATCAGAAACATCCCACCCGCTTCTGGTCAGAGTGGCTTTGCCCCTCTCCCCGACGCTGGAAGAGCAGTGAAGCTGAGACTGTGGGTAACACCACTCATCCCAGGCTCTGGCCAGGTCAGGGGGCAGCAGTCAGCTTGGCTCTTCTCCTGGTCCGCACCAATGGCAGGGGCAGTCAGGAGCCGGCAACCAGCCAGCCCCCACTCCGGCCCTTCACCGGCCCTCTGTGTGGTCGCCCCTTCACCCGCCCCCTGTATGGTCGAGGGCCGGGGCCAGTCCGCCTCCTCCCCAGCCCCACACCTGGCCCCCAGATGGTCAGGTGGCCGGTCAGCCTCCGTCTCCGCCCCTGCATTCGGAGCGGGTGGGGGAGGACGCAGAGGGAGTGGGGGAGGAGGGGGAAGGAGTGGTGGGGGCTGCAGCACCGGCAAGGGTTACGCCTGCAGCGGCGGGGGGGCAACGGTGCCGGCTGCAGCTGCACCCCCGTCGCCCTCACCCAACTGCACTGGCTGTAATGGTGGCAGTGGCATGGGGAGCGACCCCCCATGCCCATGCGCAAGGCTGGGGCCACCATGTCCATGATGTCTGTTTCTTCTGTTCCATTAGTCACTAGCTGCCTTCTCTTCTTCACCTTCCCTGTCCCTTGTACAACCATCTCCAAAGAGCCTTTCTGCACCTCATACACCTCTTCTCTATTCAGTAATATGGTAAAGAGTTCTGCGTATTTTAACTCATCAAACCTGTGCAGAGCTCGCAGTTCTACCATTAGCTCTGTGACTATTTCACTTTCTAGACTCCCAACACATGGACACACTTTCTGTTCTCCTAATTTTAATGTTGGCCAGACACATGTAGAGAGACTTATCAGATCCTGTGTGTTCAGGGGGTCCTCTTTCTGGTTAGATATCACCAATTTTTCAATACCAGATCTAACAGAGAGTCTCCAGGGACTTGTGCATCCTCCTCTGAAAATGTACACCCCATTTTACTTATAAACAGAGAAATCGGCCAGGAAAAAAACGTCTCGCCCCGGCGACTTGCCTAGCCTGCAAACTACAACCACTAACTAGCGATAACAGCATAAAAGCAAGCTATAAACAGCAAAACTGCACGTACGAGAAAACTTAAAGTTTTCTCAGCTGAGATTTGAACCCCCAACTCCTGACTTTTGCAATTATCTAATCAGTGCCTCAAACCACTAAACCACCTTGCTGCGATGATCCCACCAACCAACCTCTTGCAGTTTGACTGGAGAGCGTCCTCCCCTTACCACGATTTTGCAGGAACGGGGGTTAATTTCCCCCCCCCTTTAGGGGTCTCTCTGACCCTCCCCCTGCCCAACCACCCAACTTCCCTCCTGGTGCTAGCAGAATACTGAAACACATCTCCCCCGCTTCCACTCACCTCTCTTCTGTGCCTTCGTGCACTGGGTCCTAGAGCCCAGTCACAGTCTTGGACTGCCCCTGAGCCCTGTAGGGTGACTGCGAAGGGGCTTGGCAAGATATTCTCAGCCCAAAACTGCAAGTTTTCGGGGCCTCTATGATCCCTTCGTGGTCGCCAATGACTGATGTTTTTTCCTGGTCTTAGGAAATAAAAGCTCAGACATGGTTAGAGGGTTGGGGGTCGTTTACCTCAGTATTTTAATAGGATCCCATTCAATGACTTCTGCCATCCAGGTAGAACGTGGCGCAAAAGCCCTGTCCCCCTGTCGGGGGGCGAAAGGAGCAAGACGCCGACTCAATGTGAGTGATAAATCAAGCTCGTTTATTGTCAGACAGTGAGCATACTTATATTTCTCTGCGTGCCCAAAATAAAACTACTTGATAAGTTTTCACACAGGGTTTGTTCTCATACAGAAGTTTCACACAGGACTTTTCTCTAATTAGAGCACTACGTTAGTATCAGAATGCTACAATAACAGTTTCTTCTGCCAAGTTAATCTTTAGACACCTGGAGCTTGGTTTTGGCTGTCGGGTCTCCCTTTCCCACAGCTGTCTTACGAGTAACCTTGAGCAGAGGCCTAGCTCTCATCTAAGGGGCCTGGATTGCTCACTTATACTTTATGTCCATGCAGCCAGAGATAGTTATTCTCCAACATATCCCCCTTCTTTTCTTTGAGCAATCCAGACCTGGTTTACACTATTTTCTACTATTTTTATGAAACATATAATAATATATGGCAATAATACATGTCAAACACTTAACAAAATATGGCAATAATACACTTATGATTATAATAACTACTAAAACTATCAGTCCCGTTCTTGCAACTTCTATTAACTATCTTTTAATACCTAGACTTACTAACCAGTCTCCTAAAGGCTATTCTATCATCTTAATCTTCTTCATGTTTTCTCTCAATTGTTGTAAATGAGCATGAATTGATAGAGAGTGGTCAGATAGATTTATACAGCACATTTTTTCAAATTCTTCGTAACCATGGCCTTGAGCCAGCAATAAAAAGTCTATTGCAGCTGCGTTTTGCAGCACTGTATGTTTAACACTTTTAACATCTTGCAACAGCTCTGAAATTATGCTCGACGTTAGGTTTAGCTGTTTAGCTGTTCAGCAAGCTAGATGGTTTAGTTCTCGCAGGGCATTTTCACCTGCAGCTCTTGGCACAAACAGTGACAACAATACTCGGGTTACTTTCTTTTGTAATTCCACCTTATCTTTACAATTAGGGTCTAATTGATCTATTGATTTTTTTGTTCTAGCTCTGTTTACTTTTTGTAATACATCGGCTATTGAGGGGGCAAAAAGAGTGAGTTTGCTAATATAACAAGGTCTTCCATAAACTCTTACAGGAATTGCTTGCCATGTCCGGTCTCTACAAATTAAGAAGTATTCTGGGGGAAATTCTTTGGCTGTATTATTGGTTTAAATTGCAAATTTGCTGCCTCTCGTTTTTGCCTTTAAACTGCCTTTACAATAATTATTTTTATTTTAATACTTAAACTACTTAGAGGTGCCTGACACATTAGTCTAAAACGTCCAATTATGCTGTTTATGAAATTCAATTCCCATAAAGGCTGGTCTTCCATTATAAAGACAGAGACTACCACATATTATACTATTATCTTAAGACTACATCTATGACTCTTACTATGGTTACTGCTTTATGGCTACCACCTTCTACTATGTAGTGAAAATTCTCTTTATACTATCTCAAACATAGGATGTGCCATCATATAAACAGAAAAGATAAACAGTACTCTATAAGGTCACAAACTACAATACTCATAGCACACATAGTGTAACTCTATAATTCTCCCCTTTGTTTTAATTAACGTAAGTTTGTCTATGGCATTACTAACAATCTATCACAGGTAGCGTAGTAAGAAAGAAATACTCATAACTAGATGTAAGAATACTCTTAATACCCATGTCTTAAACATTCTAAGTGATCTATGTTATCTTGTGATTTTCCATTACTCCACAGTTTAGCAAATTATTCTTAATTGCCTTGCTTTTGAAGGTTATTAATCAGAGTAATACTTTTTTGAATTTTGGAATACTATACTAACAGCTAGGGTCTGTAACAGCTGGCACCTTGTTTCAGTGAGGGCTGGGGGATCCCTCCCGGGCAAGGTCCCCAAGTCCACCCTAAAAGGGGTGCATCTCATATAAACACAAATTATTAAGTCAAACTTGACTTAAGTATAATTTGGATACAGAAACACCTGGGTCTGTTGGTAGATGTCCAACCAGGGAGAGTCCAGGCTTGGCCAGAGCCAGGGCTCCAACTGGAGGGATTTCCCTAACACAGATCTTATGAGAAAGCTGTTAGAAACGGCAACTAGGAAGGTTACTTAAACCTGAGCGAATAATGGAGACAGTTATATAAACATAGTACAGGTTGTGCAGACTGTAAAGTAACAGACGTTGTCAACTACTTTTAACTAAGAAGACTATGGTACCATGAACACGATAATTAAAAGAATGCATATGTATGACTTTACGTATGTAATCTTAACAGAACTTAATCTTTGCTATAACACACATAGTTATGCATACTGTAGTTAACTTTTAAAGAACTTAGTCGTAATACTTAACGTAAACCGAACTTAATAAATCTAATAGCATTTAAACTTTAACAACATATTTATAGTTATTAATACATCAGGGGTGATTCGCCTAAACTTCTTTGCTGTACTTGGCCCCAGCCCCACTCGGCCCTGCCCCGTTTTGGCTCCGTCTTCGTTTTGGCCCTGGCCCCAGTTAGGAGTAGTTGAGGCGAACTTTCTTAACTCTAGTTTCTAGTTGAAGTTTCTCAGTCATAGTGTCTTAAGTACTTTTTAGTCAAAGGTTTTTCATTGTCACTGTCTTCTAGGTTGTAGAGTAACAGGAAGAGGGAGATGAGCCGTGCAGCCGCGGGGAAATGCTTTAGCTATACTTTTTCATACTTTTTGGTCGTAGTTTTTGAGGCAGGACACGGTGAAGTCAATTACAGGAGTAAAAGAACAGTGTGGGCAGCGCCGCGCCGCTTCTACCCCGCTGATCAGGGGAAGATCGGTGTTGTTAGGATGTTGCTAAGGAAAAGTTTTCGCTGCGCGCGGTCCCGGTGGTCAGGGAAAACTGCCGTTACCCAGCCGCCACTGGGAAAAGAGGCTTCTCGCTGCCTGCCTGGCGCGCAGAGAAGTTGTGGCTGCCGCCGTGCCGCGGTCTCCACCGCCGCCGGCCCTAGGGACAGGCAGCCACGTGGTCTCCGTAGCCTCCCGCCCCCGGCGCGTTGAGATGCCGTCGGAGCCGAGGGTAGGAGCTGCCGCTAGCTGCAGCAGCCGCGGGGAGAACTCTTGCTCCCAGGGTTAGTCCACAGTCCCAAGTCCATTTTAGGAGATTCCGAATAATGGAATTATCACATTTCAATCTTCTCACAGAGATGATAAGTTGGAGGAGGTTTAGGACCGCCAGCTGTTCCTTGTCCATCCTCATCTCCTCCCTGGCTGTCATTCCGGCACTTTAAACATCACATTAAGGTCCCCAAAACATCTCTTTGCATTCTCTAATGCAACTAGACTTGCTATTTGCTTTAGGGTCTCCTTGCTCACTGCCCGCTTTTCTAAAAAGCACGTTAATAAGTTTAAGGCTACCTCTTGGTCCATCTTCGTCCAGCTGGTTTACCACTTCTGGCTGATCGCAACGGCCTCTCCTCGTCCCTTCGTGCTGGCTGGGCCGCGTCGTTCTACGCTGGCCCCTCTGCGTCTTTCCGCGCCGTGTCTACCCACTGATTCTGTGATCGCCACGCAGCTTATCAGAGTGTAGCCTTTTCGGGCGGCAGGCCTTTCTCCAGAGGCCCGAGCTGTCGGATCAACCTTTCGCTGTGCAAAAGGTATAGATCTTAGCTCCCCGGTTGCTGCTCCCGGTGCTTTCCCGATCTTGCCAATCCTGTCTATCATGTCGGTCCATCACGTCAGGGTCACCATTTGTCGGGGGGCGAGAGGAGCAAGATGCCGACTCAATGTGAGTGATAAATCAAGCTCGTTTATTGTCAGACAGTGAGCATACTTATATTTCTCTGCGTGCCCAAAATAAAACTACTTGATAAGTTTTCACACAGGGTTTGTTCTCATACAGAAGTTTCACACAGGACTTTTCTCTAATTAGAGCACTACGTTAGTATCAGAAGGTTACAATAACAGTTTCTTCTGCCAAGTTAATCTTTAGACACCTGGAGCTTGGTTTTGGCTGTCAGGTCTCCCTTTCCCACAGCTGTCTTACGAGTAACCTTGAGCAGAGGCCTAGCTCTCATCTAAGGGGCCTGGATTGCTCACTTATACTTTATGTCCATGCAGCCGGAGATGATTATTCTCCAACATCCCCCCAGTCGAGTATACAATTAAAGACCTTACACATTAGCATATCTAACAAGAGGGCCCAATAAGGGGCTGGGGTGGGCCAACTTCTAGTTTACAGAATCTGTCCTGCTAGGGGACCTTGAGTGCTTACGACAATAGAGTGTTTGGTCTTCTAACTCTTCATAGTTTCTGGGGTGTTTAGTCTCTTGGCCTACTGGACACCACGAAACCGGGCTAAATTATCACACCTAAAGCATCACAAGTATGCATGCTAATACTTGTGAATATAGGGAACTGTGTAAAAAATATTTAGGAAAAAAGCAAAAAATCCTTCAGGCATCAAAATAAAGGGAACTAACCTGCTGCAGACAATTGTATTTGACTTCAGGTAGAAACTAACTTCTCAAGAACATTCGCCATGCACTTAATTATGTAACTAATCACATAACTGCTTCTAGGAATAAAGGGCGCGTACCACAATCCTTTAGCAGCTGCACATTGGCTGGATGGGTGAAAGACAAGCAATTCAGTGTTGAGATTCCTCAAAAATGTGAGAACAGTCCAGAAGCATATCTGCCATCTTCTCCAATAAATCAAGAAAACCTCTCAAAAGCTGCAATTAATTCATTTAACAACAGTGGAGGAACAACATATGAGTCATTGAACCATACATCCATTATGAAGAATGGAGTCATTCCAGGTACAGTGAAATGATAACATTTGCATGCTGAATGTTAGCTCCTCAGAAGACCAGTGGTTTTGTTTGAGGAGACTTGCCTATGTTAGCAATAGAAATTGTGATAACAAAATTTATTTTTATACATTTACTACAGAAGGAATTAATTTTAAATATACAAATTTATCAAGCACAAAGGAAAGCAATTCCTTGGTGAAAGATGAAAATCTGCAAAATTGAGAAAGTGAGCAAAAAGACCATGTGGAGCAACCAATTAAGCACAGCAATATTACTCCAGAAATTGTGATACCACCAAGTGAAAAAATATTTCTAGTGATTATATGCACAGCTGTGTAAGTAATTATTTCCATTATTTCTAACCAATACAATGGCAAGAAGTAATGAAAATAGACTTAAGAGTTCCCTTTTTCTGGGCATAGTTCTCTTCTTCGTATGTTGTGCTTTAACCCCAGCTGGCAACTAATCCCCATTCAGCTGCTCGCTCACTCCTTCCAGCGAAACAACAGGGACAATGGGTAGAGTAGAAGTGAGAAAACTCATAGGTTGAGATTAAAAGCCACAAACACAAGCAAAGTAAAACAAGGAATTTGTTCACCACTTCCTGTGGGCAGAGAGCTGGTCAGCCATCCCCAGGACAGCAGGGCTCCGTCACATGTGATGGTGACTTGGGAAGACAAATGCCCTCACTCAGTGTCCTCCCTTCTTCCTTCCCCCAGCTTTATGTACTGAGCATGATGCCATATGGGATGGAATATCCCTTGGGGTAGTTGGTGTCAGCTGTCCCAGCTGTGTCCCACTCCAATTCCTTGTGCACCCCCAGCCTCCTCGCTGGTGGGGCAGTATGAGAAGGGGAAAAGGTCTTGACTCTGTGTAAGCCCTTTTCAACACAGTAAAAACATTCCTATGTTATCGACACTTTTTTCAGCACAGATCCAAACCAGAGCACCATACTAGCTACTATGAAGAAAGTTAACTCTACCCCAGTCAAAACCAGCACATGATGTAGTGTAAAGTAAGCCAATACATATTAGCAAATCATCTGGAAACCTATGTTAGACTTTGACAGTAGTTACCATTTTAGTGCTTGATTCTGAATTTTTATTGAAAGAAAATGGTAGTAGTTAATGAAGCAATATGAGTGGGAGTAGGTAACATCTCTAAAATGACACAGTGAGGTGAAGATAATCCCTGCAGATTGATATATTCTTTGTAGTAAATCCATTGCTCCGTGAGCACCAGAGCAAAGGCAGATTTCCTGGGAATTGCTGTGCTATGTCTGATGCGTTTCTTCTAGTCTTTAGTACCTTGTATTCCTATATGCCCTGATCTGAAGTTTTCCTGTTCTGTGGTAGGAAATTCAAGTTATGTATGCTGAAATACAAAGAAAAAAAGCTTTCTTCACTGAAGGTGTAATTCACAGAGGAAGTGGTTTGCAAGTCTTAGAAAACCCTCAAAAAACAAAAAATACTCAGCTATACTGCAGGGAAAATGATGGGACATCACGCCAGATCAATGTGATCAAAGTGAAACCATTTATTGTCAGACCGTGAGCATACTTATATCCTACAGGGTGCTAAAAATAAAGCTACATGATAAGTTTTTCTTCTGCAGTTCACAGTGTTTTTCTCACACAAAGGTTTCACAAAGGATTTTCTCTAATTAGAGCACTAAGTTAGTATAAGAAGGCTACAATAACAGTTTCTTCTGCCAAGTTAATCATTAGATACCTGGAGATTATTTACAGTTTTCGCATCTCCCTTTCTCACAGCTGTATCTCAAATAACCTTGTACAGAGGTCTATTTCTCATCTAAGGGGCCTGGATTGCTCACTTATACTTTATGTCCACGCAGACGGAGATAATTATTCTCCACAAATCCCCCTTCTTTTCTTTGAGCAATCCAGACCGGGTTTACACTTTTTTCTACTGCATTCATCAAACACGTAACTATACATGGCAGTAATACACTTATGATTATAATAGCTACTAAAACTATGAGTTCTATCTTTACAAACTCCATTTACCAGCTTTTAATACTTAAGTTTGTTAACTAATTTCCTAAAGGTGATTTTACTCTCTTTATCTTCTTCATGCTTTTCCTCAATTGTTGTAACTGAGCATGGGTTGATTGTGAGTGGTCAGATAAATTTATACAGTACATTCTATCAAATTCCTTATAACCATGGCCCTGAGCCAGCAACAAAAAGTCTATTGCGGCTCTGTTTTGCAGCACTGCGTGCCTAACACCCTTAATGTCCTGTGCCAGTTCTGAAATTATGCTTGACATTAGGTTAATCTATTTAGCTGTCCAACAGGCTAAGTGGCCTATTTCTCGCAGTGCATTTCCAGTTGCAGCTCCAGGCACAAACAGTGACAGTAATACTCAGGACACTTTTCCTTGTAACTCCACCTTATCCTTACAATTAGGGCCCAATTGATCTACTGATCATTTTGTTCTAGCTCTACTGACATTTTGTAATACCTCGGCCATTGAGGGGGCAAAAAGAGTGAGTTTGCCAATATAACGAGGTCCTCCATAAACCCTCACGGGAATTCCTTGTCATGCCCAGTCTCCACAAATTAAAAGGTACCCTGGGGGAAATTCTTTGACTGTATCATTGTTCTAAATAGTAAATTTGCTGCCTCTCATTTCTGCCCCTAAACTGCCTTTACAATAATCATTCTTATTTTGATACTTAAACCACTTAGAGGCGCTTGATACATTAGTCTAAGATGTCCAATTATGCTGTTTATGAAATTCAATTCCCATAAAGGCTGGTCCTCTATTATAAAGACAGAGACTACTATATACTACCCTACTATCTTAGGACTACTCTTATGACTCCTACTATGGCTACTGCCTTCTACTATGCAGTGAAAATTCCCTTTTTACCATTCCAAACACAGAATGTGCCATCATATAAAGAGAAAAGATAAACAATACCCTATAAGGTCACAAACCATAATACTCATAACACACATAGTGTAACCCTATATTTCCTCCCTTTGTTTTAATTAACGTAAGTTTATTTATGGCATTATCAGCCATTTGTCATAGGCAGTGTAGTAAGAAACACACACAACTAGGCATAAGAATACTCCTAACACCCATGTGTTAATCCTTTTAAGTGATCTACATTATCTTGTGATTTTTCATGACTCAATAGTTCAGCAAATCAGTCTCAATTTCCTTGCCTCTGAAGGTTATTAATCAGAGTAATACCTTATTGAATTTTGGAATACTATACTATACTAACAGCCAGGGTCTGCAATAGCTGGCATGCCGTGTTTCAGCAAGGACATGGAAAAACTCATCCGGACAGAGTCTCCAAGTCCACTCCAAAAGGGATGCAGCCAATGTCAATTCAAATTAGTAAGTCAAAATGAACTTAAATACGATTTGGATGCAGAAACACCTGGGTCTATTGGTAGATGTCCGACCAGGGAGAGCCCAGGCTTGGTCAGAGCCAGGGCTCTAACTGGAGAGGTTTCCTTAATACATATCTTATTGTCGTGGTTTTAGTTTGCTTATTTAGGTTTGTGGCTAAATGCTAGCACACTTACTTAAATTTACTTGATTGCTTGTTGTAAGATAAGGATTAGGAGTAGGCAAAGCAGGCTCAAACTTTATAAAGTACAAAGAAGTTTTATTAATATATCTAAGACAAAGGGAAAAAAAGAAAAAAAACCTCAAGAAAAAACTAGAACAAACTCTTCAGACTACCCCTCTTTCCCCACTCTCCATTTCATTCTCCCTGACAACATACAAAAGACAACACTTTGACCTCCAGTCAGTTTACCACTTCAGAAATAGATCTTGTTCCAGTTCATTTAGGGAGAGAAGTTTCTTTTGCTTACACCATGGATCTTCTGTAAGAAAAATACAGTTTTTATGGGTCTTCTGCCTCACCATTAACCGCCGCCCAGAGTAAAGTCTAGCTTAATGGTGGATCTCTCCCACACCAGTAGCCTTCCCACAGCCACTATGGTGGGTTATGAACAGTCCACAGGGTACCTGTTTTAAGGATGCCCAGTTCAATTGCAGCAACAAAGAAAATCTCTTCTTCTGTGCTTAGCAGCACAGGTTCTCCTGACAACTCAGGTTCTCTAGCATTCTCCCCGGGACCAGGGCTCTGGATCACAGCCTCTCCTCTCTCTTGGTTTTAGTTTCTCATCAGGCTGTACTTTTTCAACACTTACTTGTCTGTACTTAGGTATTTCAGTTTATTGGCTGCAATAAGAACCTCACATCCCCCTTTGGACTATATCTTCATATATTACAGAGAATTTATTAGCTCAGTCTCCAACCATGGTTCTCCAAAAGAGTTTTCAGCTTCACTTTTGAAGCAACTTCTCATGCACCTCCCTCTAGGTATCAGTTCTGCTTTTCCTCGCTGACTATAAAGTCTCTGCGCTGCACTATGTAGATGTCTTAACTCGTTCTTCTCTCTGCGAGGAAGGATGGGTGTCTGTGAGTTTAGTCCAGGCATGGAGAGAGTTAATCTCTGTCTCTCTCTCCGGCAGTGTGAGGATCACGTGCTCTTTGCCGGGCTGCTTGAACAGGTCCGAGCTGGATGCCAGACGCTCTCAAGAGTCTTTGCCTGGCTCCGCCAAGCTGGCTCGGCCTGGTGGGGCCATCTGGGCCCGGGGTGACAGGGCAGGGCCTGGCCCGAGCTGGATGGAGTCTGGCCCGGTCTTTGCCTGGCCCGGCTCTCCCTCTTGTGTAGCTGACACACCGGCTGAGCTGGATTTGCTGAAAATTCCAATCGTTTCCTCCCCCATGCCTGCCCGGCTGCAGCGGCACGGCTGCCGTAAAACCTCCCTTCCCCCCCCCCATCCCTCCTTCGGAAGGAGGTAGGGGGGGGGCCTTACCAGTGAGAGAAGCAGGAGCTGCTCCTCTCCACACAGCAGCAGCAGGTCCAAAGAGGAAGAGCGTCAGAAAGTCTCTGCTTATATATGGTTTTTTTCCTTGAAGGCGGACCAACTTTTTAATTGGTTTACCTACTTATCAATTCTTAAAACTACCTGATTATTGGCTCTCTCTCTCGCAGGAAGGAAGTTGTATTCCTTCCTGCATTCCTGCAGCCCAGATCACTTCCTAGATTTTGACCCCTCTGGCCTAACCCAGGACACTTATGAGAAAACTGTTAGAAACAGTAACTAAAAAGGCTACTCAAACCTGAACCAATTATGGAGACAGTTATACAAACATAATACAGGTTGTGCAGACGTCTACATAAAGATATAGGAAAGTCTGTAAAGTAACAGACGTTGTCAACTACTTTTAACTAAGAAGACCATGGCACCATGAACATGATAATTAAAAGAATGCATATGCATGACTGTACGTACATACCCTTAACAGAACTTAATAGAACTTAACAGAACTTAACACCTAACTTTAACAGAACTTAATAAACCTGATAGCACTTAAACTTTAACAACATACTTATAGCTATTAATACATTAGGGGTGATCCTGGGTTGTTAATACATCAGGAGTGATGGCTTGGGAGAGGTTTGAAAACAGTGTTACGAGCTGCGAGTACACAGACCCATCCCTTCTTTGAGCAGGGATGCAGGTTTGCTCTATCTTCTCCGGGATTGCTGTGCTTCCAGGTTCTGCTATAGGTATAGAACTCAACACTCATTAAAACAAAGTAAAAACTGAAAAACATATTAAAATTCAGTTAAAAATTGCTATCTAGTAATATAATTCCTATTATTAATTCACAGAGAATATCAAGGTAACTTGTTGTTTTTATATGATTTAGTTTACAATTGGGGTAAACCTAGTTTACCACTCGTTCAAACCTAGTTCACCACTCAGATTACATTTCGCCCAAACCCCCTTGCTCTGCTCCGCTCCACTCCCAACCCCGCCCCTTTCCTCCCCCTCCACTAGAGAAGGGAGGGGGGGACAGACAGCGGGGGAAGGGGGGAGGAGGGAAGTGCAGCAGTTTTTGAAGAAACTCGAGAGTGGGGGGGGGGGGGCTCGGCCCGGCCCGGCCACGGGGGATGGCTCCCGCAGAGTCGAGGAGAACTTTCTTAACCCTAGTTTCCAGTCGAAGTTTGTTAGCCATAGTTTCTCAGGTAGGACCATGTGCCATCCCTGCCCCCACAGGTCCGAGTCATCTCCGTCTCGGGGAAGCCGGAACCGCCGGCGGTAGGGAAAAAGTCGTCGCCGCCCACTCGCCGGGGGGGTGGTGGGGCAGTCGCGTGATCACTGATGGATGGCTCCCCCTTCTCGTCCAGGAGAGGTTTAATAGCTTCACTTACGGCGGCTGCAATATAGGCTGCTTTAGCTTGTTGATCGGTTCTATCTGTTAGTTCACTCATATCACCCAACGTCACCATTTTTGTCAATGTTCTGAGGATTTGCTGGGTTTTTTAGTTCACGTTATCAAAGGTTAGGATTAGGAACATCTGTTCTTTCATTCCATCATTGAGGTTAGGATGTGTCTTGATGGTCTGATGTAATTGATCAATGAATGAGGAATATCTTTCATTAGGGCCTTGTCATACATGTAAGAAGGCTTATGGCCTGCCAGGCTCAGACACGGTACTGATGGCAGTAAGAGTTTGTTCTTGAGATCTTTGTAACACTTGTACAGCGCTCTGCATTTGAAAATTCACATTTGACCAAGGTTCTTCACCTAGCAGCTGTTGCGATGTTACTCCAAACAAAGGGTCGCCTTGCTGGCGGGTTTTAGTTGCTTCTTGTACACATAGATGTTTCTATTGTCTTTCAATGATTAATGGTGCAGACAGAGACCGTATAGTTGTAGTAAGCCATGAACAGTTATATGGCAGTAGTAGGTCATAAGTATACAAATAGTGTAATAACTGGGTGGTAAACGGTGATTGAATGTCATGTTTAGATACTGTATGTCTGGCTTTCTCAAGTAGTTTATAGTCAAAGGCTTCCCATCGTCCCTGTCCTCCAGGTTGCAGAGTAACAGGAAGGGGGGCTGGCCCGGCCCCCGGGGAAGATTGTTGTTGCTAGGGTGTTGCTAAGGAAAAGTTTTCGTTGCACGCGGTCCCGCAGGGAGAACTGGTGTTATTAAGTTGTTGGGGAAAAAGGTTTTTCATTGTGCACGGTCTCGATGGTTAGGGAAAATTGCTGTTGTTACTAGTCATTAGAGGAAAAAAGTTTCTCGCTGTCCGCCCGACGTGGGGAGAAGCCGTGGCTGTTGCCGCGCCGTGGTCCCCACTGCTGCCTGCTCTAGGGACGGGCAGCCACGCAGTCACTGTAGCCTCCCGCTCCCCACGCGTCGAGATACCGTTGGAGCCGAGGGCAGGAGCCGCCGCCAACTGCAGCGGTCGCGGGGAGAATCCGAAACCGCTGCGGGAGGGCTAAGTGGCCGCCATTGGAAGTTCGCGGGCTGTTAGGGCTCGTTAATTTTTTAAGTACGTCCCGTAGCAAGTTTTTCAGTACATCACTGTTATAAATGAATCAGCCAATTTTATGATTAAAGAGAATTTATTTAAAATCAAAGTATAAAATTTGAAAAAGAGCCACGAAGCAAAAAAACGACGAGCCAGGCAATCGGCGTTGGGGTGAACTGGGTCCGAAACCCTGTCGGTTCGAATCTCACCAGTTCCCCGCTGTGGTTTCTATGAGATGTCTTTTTATACCTTTTTTTCTTCTTTGTTAATTTTATCTTTTCAATAAAACAATGTAGTTTTTTTCTGTTTTTCTACTATGTCTGACGACAGTTCTTGAAATCAGTAGTCGATTTTGCTGATGGAATGAGTTTTTGGCGACGTATATTATTTATTGTATATGCACACATGGAATCCATATCCTGGAGCCATATCTTTGTTTATACACATGTAGAATACATATCTTGGAGCTCTGCCACATGAGGAATTCCCACAAAATGCATAATTTTTGGGGCTACCTGTTTCCGGCATTTGTGCTTTCTCTCAGCTTCAGTAAAATGCTGTAATCTTAAATTTTAGCACGAATTATTTTTCAACATATACTACAATCCCCTTTTGTTTTTTCATCCCTGACGGATTGTAGAGGCGAGTCCAGTTGCAGGGCTGTTCTTGCTGCCTCGGTTGGTTGGTATCAGGTAGTGGGTTCGAGCGGCTGGCATCGGGTAGCTGGTTTGAATGGCTGCTATCGGGTAGTTGGCTTGAGTGGCTGATATTTAGGCCTGTTTTCCCGCCGTGTCTGCATTAATTTCATTTTGATTTTACTCATTTTTGCTCTTAGTTGATCTTGCTTTTTGTTCACTGTGTTTTTATCTTCGGCGGGCTCGTTAAGTTTTACAGCGGACCTTTCTTCGAGTTCCTCAGTACTTTGGTAACATTTGCGGGGGTGGTTGTCTCAGGTAAAGGAGGAGTGGAAGGCAGAGTTGTTGCAGAGGAGGGAAGTGGGGATGCCACACGGGTCGAACGGGTGGAGGTGATTGCTGTTTCGGTTTCATTTGATTTAGAATCCAAAGGGGTTAATGTGAAAGCAGAAGCAGCTGTCTGCATCTCTGCTTTTATTGCCTGCAGGGTCTCTGTTATGAGCTTCCAGTGAGTAGAATATTTGAATGTCTCTGTAGTGGCTGCTCTGTTATTACTGATTGTGTCTCACAGTGCCTTCCCAATTGCCTCCTAGACGGGTATCTGAAAGGCTACTCCCGCTCCCAGGATTAGTCCACCGTCCCAAGTCCATTTAGGAGATTCCAAATAATGGAATTATCACATTTCAATCTTCTCACAGAGATGATATGTTGGAGGAGGTTTAGGACTGCCAGTTGTTCCTTGTCCATCCCCATCTCCTCCCCGGCCGTTTTCCTCCCCAGACGCATTATGTAAGGGGCTTCTCGTCTTCACGGCGAGGCAACCAGATGATGCATCACACCGACACTCTTCGGTGAGGCTTCCCACCCCTATGGTGAGGCTCCCCTCTTCCCACACGGCCTGCGTGTGAGGCTTCCCACCTGTCGGTGAGGATTCTCTGTCTTCCCGCACGTCTGTAGGTACAAGGCTTCCCACACCCTCAGTGTGAGGCTTCCCAAACGCCGTACGTAAGATGCTCTCCCATCCCGCCCTCGCAGCGAGGCATCCCACTGACCACTCTTTTGGTGAGGCTTCCCCACCCCTAGGGTGCGGCTTCCCATCTCACACTTTGCATGTGAGGCTTCCCACCGGTTGGTGAGGATTCTCTGTCTTCCCGCACTTCTACATGTGCGAGGCTTCCCACACTCACTGTGTGAGGCATCCCACCCTTTTAGTGAGGCACCCTGCACCCTCAGGTGTGAGGCTTCCTGCTGGGGCAGCAGCGATTTGGCCGGCTTACCCGCTTCCTCAGCGATCTGTTTCACAGAATATCAGCATTCGATGCCCCCAGGGGCCTCCTATCTCGTCGGTTGGTATCATGCCAGGTGGAATCGCGTCATGAGGCCCTCTATGATGGCAATCACGTCGGGGTCACCATTTGTGGGGAAAATGATGGGACATCACGCCAGATCAATGTGATCAAAGTGAAACCATTTATTGTCAGACCGTGAGCATACTTATATCCTACAGGGTGCTAAAAATAAAGCTACATGATACGTTTTTCTTCTGCAGTTCACACAGTGTTTTTCTCACACAAAGGATTTTCTCTACTCTAATGAGAGCACTAAGTATCAGAATGCTACAATAACAGTTTCTTCTGCCAAGTTAATTATCAGACACCTGGAGATTATTTACAGTTTTCGCATCTCCCTTTCTCACAGCTGTATCTCAAATAACCTTGTACAGAGGTCTATTTCTCATCTAAGGGGCCTGGATTGCTCACTTATACTTTATGTCCACGCAGACAGAGATAATTATTCTCCACACTATACAAAATATTTTATTAATTTAGTTAAGAATGGAAAGTGGCTTTGTGTGAGCTCTTACATTCAAGTAGGAGTAGGAACCTTCTGCAGCAAAGCTTACATTTGTGTACCTTTCACTTGCTTTCAGCTGTAGCTCTGCAGACTTTGTGTTCCACAGCCATTGATTCCTAAGATGGTAAAGTTGGACAGGGGAAAACAAGGTTTCATTCATTGAAATAATGCTGCAATAATATTCACACTACTTATCATTTTAAATAGTAAAGCAAGGGGTAAAAAATTTCTTAGGAGGATGATTTAGCTCTAGTTTGAAAGATAGAGCTGCAGTCATGACTTGCCTTCGTGGAGATAGACATGTAGAAAGAACGATTTATATTTCACTGTAAATCCATAAAAGCCACAAAGTCTTAGAGTCTTCTAATAATACAGAATAATCCACACAAAGCTTCATGGGAGGCTGCAGCGTGAAGTTAACAAGTGTTTGCTGGCCACTTAAGAGACCATAGAGACTGCAAATTTAGACCATAAATTTTGACAGTTCAGTGTCTGTTTTGAGTTTTTATATCAGAGTAAACCAGGCTATAGTTTTAACCTGAGCAGGTAGTGTTAATTGGCAGAAGTTTATAAAGTGGTTCTCGTGCCAAAGAGAAGATAAGCTGGAATTCTTCTGGGATGCATTTGTTTCAGACACATGGTAGCAGTGTTGGACCATGTAGTTAGAGAATTGCACTGTTGTAATGCTTAAGTTTCTTAGAAACCGATGTGAAGAAATGTTTCCCTCCTGGTTTTTTCCTGTCTGTCACTCCCCAAGCAACACTTGCACGTATGAAGTATGTTTTCCAGAATGAAAGGATTTTTCCTACTTTCTCCCCTTCATATGTTTATAGTTAGGGTTCAATTCTGGGTAGCCTTTTGCAAGGTGCTGCAAAGCTGTTGCTGCAGACAGTGAAGGGATTTGCCTCAGGTTCCTCTGATGGAGTTGTTTGGCTCTTCTTTTTCAGTAGCAGTAATTCCAAGATGTTCCTTGTGACAGAAGTATTAATTCTGTACCCTAATATGTTGAGTGGAGGGATTTTGCTTTCTACCCAAGGTTTTGATTAAGTTGTGAGGTTGAGATTTTTGCTGTGGTTTTGGATTGGGGTTGGTTGGTGGTGGGTGTGTTTTTTAATTATTTATGATACCTAGATTGAAGTTGAGGTGGGGAGTGTGAGGAATTACCTTAAATTAGCAGTTCACATATGTACTGAAATGAAAATCTACCTCATGGCTGGGGAAAATGAAGTGTGAATATGTTGGTTTTAAGAAGATAACTTCTGTTTACTTGAAGGATTCATGGACACAGTAAAGAGTTCCTGTTGCTTGTCTTTTCTGATTTTACTGTTGACCGCTATATTGAAGCCATTGTAACAAATGAAGAAGAATTACTTAAAGCACCTGTACAACCTTATTCTCCAAAAAAGCCTAAAATTATTCCAGATTCTCAGCCAAGGAAGACAACAGTGGCTGGCCCTAAACACAAAAGGTACTGTCACTTAGAGCATAAAATAATACTTACCTAACACTGCTCCATTTGGTATTGCTATATCTGTTCTGTAATGCTGAGAAAGAAAATGTGAAACTAGAAGAATCTGTACATGTTTATATATATATATATGTATATATATATATGTTGTAAACAAGATGATTGTGGACATTGCTGATAGAATAGGTTGTTTTAGTAATTAATTGCTTGATGTCTTTGTAGATTTTTCAAACAGAATCTCTAATGTGTAGTGTGATAATAAGATAAAACGCTGTTCCTTAGTTATCTACTTAGTAACAATTGTGTTATTAGGAAAAAGGATGGGAAACTGAAAATAGATTTCTGAGATAATAAGCTTCTTAATTCCTTACGCAACTTTAATGTCTACATCTGACTGTCTCCTATCTTTCACACAAAACTTTTGTTTTGCAAATAAGCTTCCATTTCACTAACAGTATTTGCTTAGTTATAAAAAGACACCTAAGCTGAAAAAGCAGAAACATGGTGTTTTCAAATAATGTGTAGGTAGAACACCTATTATAGAATAGCCAGAGTTGGAAAGAACCCATAAGGAACATCAAATCCAGCTCCTGGCCCTGCGCAGAATCACCCCAAGAATCACACCATGTGCCTGAGAGCTTTGTCCAAACACTTCTTGAAGTCTGTCAGGCTTGGGACTGTGACCACTTCCCTGTTCCAGTGCTCAGCCACTCTCTGGGTGAAGAATCGTTCTAATACCCAACTTCAGCCTCTCCTGACACAGCTTCATGCCATTCCCCGAGGTCCTGTGCACTGGTCCAGTGCCTGCCCCTCCACTTTCCCTCATGAAGAAGTTGTTGACTGCAATGAGGTCTTCTCTCATTCTCCTCTTCTCCAGGCTGAAAAGAACAAGTGACCTCAGCAGCTCCTCATGAGGCTTCCCCTCCAGGCTATTCACCATCCTTGTGGTGGGACAGTCCCCTCCCTCACTGTCACGATCCGCTAGCACAAGCGGGGGTCGTGATGGTTTGTTTACTTGAATCTCCGAGTGCAAAAGAAAACAGGGACAAATATTTTTGCTTTAATCAAAATCAAAAGCACCTTTATTGAGTGCCAACAACACGATTATGCAATAGAGGAGAGAAAGAGATATAGGGTTGGGGGGGGGGGGGGAAAGAAAGAAAGAAAGGGGTTAATAGCTACCACATCACGATGAAGTCCTCGTCCGGAGCCGATGGATTCCGTCGCGTCCGTGGGGAGATCTCATAGGGGTCCTTTTTGAGAGTCTCTTTATAGTCTTTTTGAAAGCGAGGGGCAGGTAACCAAGAGATGAGGCAATCCTTCCAGAGGCGAGGGTCAAATGGCCAGCAGGTGGGGGAGTAAGGCCCATTGTTTCAGGGTGCAGGTGCAGCTGTACAAAACATATAGTCCTTGTGCAGTCCTTTCCGCCCCGGTAGCCGAGCGGCACGCTTTCACAGGCATGTGTCAGCACACCTCTGCAGCACATCTGAGCGCCTGGCAAGCACCCCACCAGGATCTGGCCGGACTTCATTGTGCAAAAGTCCTTTTTCCCCTTTTAGGGTCTCTGGGTTTTCAGTCTCTGCTTCTGTAGATGGTCATGAGGCAGATGAGGGATTTCCGTCCAGACTCTTACACTCACCCAGCCAATGATGCTGTTCCTGATGCACCCCAGGACACGGTTGGCCCTCCTGGCTGCCAGGGCACTGCTGACTTCATGTTCAACTTGCCATCAACCAGGACCCCCAGGTCCCTTTCTGCAGTGCTGCTTCTCAGTGTCTTATCTCCCAGTCTCTCTATACATCCAGGTGGACCAGGTACAGAATCTGGCACTTGCCTTTGGTGTCATACAGTTGGTGATTCTTCATCTTTCTGATTTGTGTAGGTCTCTCTTCAGCACCTCTCTGCATTTGAGGGAGTCATCAGCTCCTCCCAATTTAGTATCATCTGCAGACTTACTCAGTATACCTTCAAATCCTGCATCCAAGTCATTTAAGAAGATGTTGAAGAAAACTGGCCCTAAGATGGAGCCCTGCGAAACCCCACTAGGGGCAGGTCCCCAGTCAGATGTCACCCCCTTCACTGCAACCCTTTGTGCCCAACCTGTAAGCCAGTTGCTCACCCATGGCAAGATGTATTTATCCAGATGTGGGCTGGATATTTTGTCCTGAAGGTTCCTCTGAGACACAGTATCAAAAGCTTTACTGTCTTGTGATGACATCAGCCAGCTCTTTGAGTACTCAGATGAATACCGCCAGGTCCCATAGACTTACAGTGATCCAGCAGGAGCAGCAAATCCTGCAGAAGTTCCAGTTCGACTTGGAGTTTATAATTCTCACAGTCATGGCCCTCCAGCTGAGGGCACTGGCACCCCCTTAGCCCCGCATTGGTGTTGAAGACAGAGGCAAAGAGAGCATTAAACATCTCTGCCTTGTCTGTGTCCCTGTGTGTGAGGTGACCATCCTCATCCTGTAATGGGCCGATGCTGTTTCTGCAGTGCTTTTTGCTATTGGCATATTTTTCAAACCTTTTTGTTGTCCCCCACAGTACTGGACAGCTTCACCTTCAATTGAGCTTTGGCCACGTGAATTTTTTCCCTACAGTGCCAAGGATCATCTTTGTAGAGGCTCTCTTACCTTTCTTCCCAGCATAACAAACTTCTCAGTTGTCCCTTGGAAGGAGTCATTTGTGTGTGTGTGTGTGTATGTGTTTTGGGTTTATAGTCTTGGTGATGTGGCTTGTTAATTAGCTATTTTTGTATACGTGTCCTGGTTTAGGCCAGAGGGGTCAAAATCTAGGAAGTGATCTGTGCTGCAGGAAGGCATACAACTTCCTTCCTGCGAGAGAGAGCCAATAATCAGGTAGTTTTAAGGGTTGATAGGTAGGTAAACCAATTAAAAAGTTGATCCGCCTTCGAGGAAAAAACCATATATAAGCAGAGATCCTCTGACGCTCTTCCTCTTTGGACCTGCTGCTGCTGTGTGGAGAGGAGCAGCTCCTGCTTCTCTCACTGGTAAGGCCCCCCCCCTACCTCCTTCCGAAGGAGGGATGGGGTGGGGGGAAGGGAGGTTTTACGGCAGCCGTGCCGCTGCAGCCGGGCAGGCATGGGGGAGGAACGGCTGGAATCTTCAGCAGATACAGCTCAGCTGGTGTGCCAGCTACACGAGAGGGAGAGCCAGGCCCCTGCTCCGGGCCAGGCAAGGACCAGGCCGGACTCTATCCAGCTCGGGCCAGGCCCTGCCCTGTCACCCCAGGCCCAGATGGCCCTACCAGGCCGAGCCAGCTTGGCCGAGCCAAGCAGAGAGACTCTGAGAGCTTCTGGCATTCAGCTCGGACCTGTTCAAGCAGCCCGGCAAAGAGCACGTGATCCTCACACTGCCGGAGAGAGAGAGAGACAGAAATTAACTCTCTCCATGCCTGGACTAAACTCACAGACATCCATCCTTCCTCGCAGAGAGAGGAACGAGTGAGGACATCTACATAGTGCAGCGCAGAGACTTTACAGTCAGTGAAGAAAGCAGAACTGATACTAAAAAGGGGGTGCATGGGAAGTTGCTTCAAGAGTGAAGCTGAAAACTCTTTTGGAGAACCATGGTTGGGGACTGAGCTAATAAATTCTCTGTAATATATGAAGATATAGTCCAAAGGGGGATGTGAGGTTCTTATTGCAGCCAATGAACTGAAATACCTAAGTACAGACAAGTAAGTGTTGAAAAAGTACAGCCTGATGAGAAACTAGAACCAAGAGAGAGGAGAGGCTGTGATCCAGAGCCCTGGTCCCGGGGAGAATGCTAGAGAACCTGAGTTGTCAGAAGAACCTGTGTTGCTAAGCACAGAAGAAGGGATTTTCTTTGTTGCTGCAATTGAACTAAGCATCCTTAAAACAGGTACCCTGTGGACTGTTCATAACCCACCCAAGTGGCTGTGGGAAGGCTACTGGTGTGGGAGAGATCCACCATTAAGCTGGACTTTACTCCGGGTGGCGGTTAATGGTGAGGCAGAAGACCCATAAAAACTGTATTTTTCTTACAGAAGATCCATGGTGTAAGCAAAAGAAACTTCTCTCCCTAAATGAACTGGAACAAGAGCTGTTTCTGAGGTGGTAAACTGACTGGAGGTCGACGTGTTGTCTTTTGTATGTTGTCAGGGAGAATGAAATGGAGAGGTGGGGAAGGAGGGGTGGTCTGGGGAGTTTGTTCTGGTTTTTTTCTTGAATTTTTTTTTCTTTTTTCCCTTTGCCTTAGATATATTAATAAAACTTCTTTGTACTTTATAAAGTTTGAGCCTGCTTTGCCTACTCCTAATCCTTATCTCACAACAAGCAATCAAGTAAATTTAAGTAAGTGTGCTAGCATTTAGCCACAAACCTGAATAGGCGAACTGAAACCACTACATTCAATTAAGAAAACTAAATGATATGTCATCCGTTTTTGTTTTAGATATAAGAGAAGGTGGTGTTCAAACTTTCTCCCACATTATACCATACCATACCATACCATACCATACCATACCAGTTAAGAAAATATGTAGAACAGCAGTTAGACATATTGACCTTTCAGCCCCTCCTAGCAGAGGTATGTAAATGTAGGTTTTATATAAAAAAAATTTTCTTATATAGTGTTTTTGTTCAAGCTTCCTTAACTAAGGTAAAATGTGTAGTCCTTAGTGTAAGAGAAGATGACATAACACTGTTGTCAGGTAAACTTAGACTTCAGTCTGGATCCCAGAATTTCCATGGGTTTCAGTATGTTACGGAATCCAAGCTTACAAAACCACAAAAGCAAAAATGGGAAAATCTGAAAAGAGAGTAGAAGTATACTGGGGGGGACATCACAGAAGCTGAACAAAGATTTCTCCGTATTCTTGCTTTTTAGGCATCGCTGGAAAGGATTTTTTGAGGTGTCAGAACAGTTGCTATTTCATAGAAAATGAAAGCACAGTCTCTTAAATTATTGCAATAACAGAGGATTCTTTTCTGGTTGTTCAAAATTGTTTTCTTAAACATCTTCAGATTTAATTCACTATAGCCTGTTTGAATACTTCCCACAAGTATAGCAGTTTCAGAATACATATAAAATGCTCCCAAAAAAGCTGTAAAGTCATATGTCCTGGGTTGGCCCAAGGGATGCCAATCTTGAAAGTGACCTATGCTTCAGGAAGTAGTACAACTTCCTTCCTGGGAGAGAGAACCAATAACCAGGTAGTTTTAAGCATTGATATATGGGCCAACCAAGTAAAAGTTGATCCGCCTTCGAGGAAAAAATCATATATAAGCAGAGGACCTCTGAGCCTCTTCCTCTATGGCCTGCTGCTGTTCAGAGAGAAGCAGCTCCCTGCTCTCTCTCTGGTAAGACTGGGTCTTTTCTCTGCACCCCCCCCCCACCCCCCCCTTTCCCCAGAGGGAGTGGCGGGGGGGGGAGAAAGGTTTGGAGTGGGCATGTAGCAGAGGTGGGGGAGGACCCGGCCTGGGCTCTCGGCAAATACAGTTCAGCCGGGCCCACATGCCAGCTACAGTGGGCAGCGCTGGGCCCTTCTGCTCCAGGCCCTATTCTGTCACTCCAGGCCAGGCCGGCCCTACCAGGCCGAGCCAGCTTTGCAGAGCCAGGCCACAGAGACTCTGACTGCTTCTGCCATCTTACTCAGACTTTCTCAAACAGCCCGGCAAAGACCACGTGGTAGTCACAATGCCAGAGAGAGAGAGAGAGAGAGATTAACTCTTTCCATGCCCAGCCTAAACTTCCAGACACTCATCCTTCCTTGCACAGAGAGAGGAATGAGTGAGGACATCTACATAAATGCAGCATAGAGACTTTGCAGTCAGTGAGGGAAGCAGAACTGATACCTAGAGGGAGGTGCATGAGGAGTGCTTCAAAAGTGAAGCTGAAAATTCTTTTGTAGAACCATGGTTGGGGACTGAACTAATAAATTCCCTGTAATATATGAAGAAATAGTCCCAAGGGGGGATGTGAGGTTCTAATTGCAGCCAGTAAACCAAAACAACTGGGTAAAGACAAGTAAGTGTTGAAGTAAGTGCAGCCTGATGAAAATCTTGAACGAAGACAAAGAGGCTGTGACCCAGAACCCTGGTCCCGGGGGAATGCCAGAGAACTTGTGTTGTCAGGAGAACCTGTGTTGCTAAACAGAGAAGAAGGGATTTTCTTTGTTGCTGCAATTGAACTGTTCCTCCTTAAAAAGGTACCCCATGGACTGTTCATAACCCACCGTAGTGGCTGTGGGAAGGCTACTGGTGTGGGAGGGAAATCCACCACAAGCAGATCTTTCCTCCCGGGCCGCTGCTGGTGATGAGGCTGAAGACCCATAAAAAGAACTGTATTTTCTTACACAGAATCTATGGTATAAGCTAGAGACTTCTCTCCCTAAATGAACTGAGACACAGACTATTTCGGAGGTGGTAAACTGACTGGAGGTCAAAGTGTTGTCTTTTGTGTGTTGTCAGGGAGAAAGAAATGAAGAGGTGGGGGGAGGAGGGGTGATCTGAAGGTTTTGTTCTGGTTTTTCTTGGTTTTATTTCCCTTTTATTGTTTTAGGTATATGTCCTGGTTTGAAGGACAGGTGTCTGTTAAGGAAGGCAGGAGCTTCATTTGGAATGGGAAACTGTAACTCCTCTCCCTCCGAATTATTATAAATTTGAAATCAAGAGGCTCTCAGGCAAAGATATGGGAATAGGAATAAGAGTTCTTTGCTACTATCTAAAACAAGGATAACAAATAACAACAACTATAACGCTGACCAACAAACAGAACTAGAAACCCAGTGGCAGCCTGCTCGGCTTCAGGCACCTTTTCCCTTTGGTGCAGTTCTAGTCACAGCCGGCAGGGGCGCTCTGGGGGCGGTGATTCCTCTGTGGCTGCAGGGGGTGCTCCGGCGTGAGCTCAGGTAGCACACAGCAAATGGCGACTGCCCGAAGCACGGAGGGATGGAGGAGAGCCCTTGCTTCACAGACCCTCGGGAGGGGCAGCTGGTGTCGGTGCCACAGCAGGATCCCCAGACACAGGGAGCTGGGACGGTAAGGGGTCTCCACGTGCAGGGAAAAACCCTGCTACAATGTAGCGGAGAAAACTCAGAGCGGGCTGGTGGCAGGCAGGTCGGCTCCGGATGGGGCAGAGGGCAGAGACTCACAGCAGACAGACTGGCAGCTCCGCGCTGGCTTCTCAGGGGACCGTGGGTTCAGCAGACAGCAGCTCCGACCGTCCCGCTCCGAGGGTCCCGAGCAAGAGTGCGTAACCTCCCTCTGCCCTTGCTTTTTAGTCTCTCCAAATCTCGCTTTGTTAGGCTCTGCTTCCATGAGGGGCAATTTTGCCCCACCCTGCCACGGAGAAAGGCTCTAGCCTTGTGCTTTGTTTCTCTTAAGTACCCAGTCATTTGTGTCTTAGCAACCCATGGGAGAAAAATTCCTGAGGAAAAGAACTAGATCCAACCTTCAACATTCTCCACCCCGAATTTTTTTCCCATGCAAACACTTTACATCAAATTTAAACTTTCAAGGTATATACATACATGCAGATACAGATACAAGCGCAGTGTCATAAGTAGTTCACCCTAAAACAAGATCTCTTTGAGGTATGCATCGGGTCTCTCCATCTCTTTGCATCACCCACCAGGTGCAGCCTGGTCCCTGAGCAAAGACAACCCCCTGGATGGGATTGTCTTTACTTGAGGCAGAGTTTACCCAAACAGTCTTTCCCAGCATGCCTCTCATGTGTACTACTGGAACCTTATCTCCATCTGTTGTTCGCAAGGGGTCTGAGTGGGCAGGCCCTGCTCGGTCGGAGGAGCCTCGGATGTTCACTAACCATGTGGCCTTTGCTAAATTAGTCTCCCAGTTCTTGAACGTCCCTCCACCTAGTGCTTTCAAGGTGGTTTTGAGCAGGCCATTGTACCGTTCAACTTTCCCAGCTGCTGGTGCATGATAAGGGATATGGTACACCCACTCGATGCCATGTTCCCTAGCCCAGGTGTTTATAAGGTTATTTTTGAAATGAGTCTCATTGTCGGATTCAATTCTCTCTGGGGTACCATGTCTCCAAAGAACCTGTTTTTCGAGGCCCAGGATGGTGTTCCGGGCAGTGGCATGAGGCACAGGGTAGGTCTCCAGCCATCTTGTGGTGGCTTCCACCATTGTGAGAACGTAGCGCTTGCCTTGGCGGGTCTGGGGCAGTGTGATGTAATCAATCTGCCAAGCCTCTTCATACTTGTATTTGGACCACCGTCCACCATACCATAGAGGCTTCACCCGCTTGGCCTGTTTGAGCGTGGTGCACGTCTCACAATCATGGATCACCTGGGAGATACTGTTCATGGTTAGGTCCACTTCTCGGTCTCGTGCCTACTTATAGGTGGCATTTCTGCTTTGGTGGCTTGAGGCATCATGGGCCCATCGGGCTAGGAACAACTCCCCTTTGTGTTGCCAGTCTAAATCTATCTGTGCCACCTCTATCTCTGCGGTGTGATCTACTTGCTTGTTGTTCTGGTGTTTTTCGTTAGCTCGGCTCTTAGGGACATGGGCATCTACATGGCGGACCTTTACGGGTAGCTTCTCTACCCGAGTGGCAATGTCTTTCCATTCATCAGCTGCCCAGATTGGCTTTCCTCTACGCCGCCAGTTGGCCTTTTTCCACCTTTTCAGCCAACCCTATAGAGCATTGGCTACTATTTACGAATCAGTGTAGAGATAGAGCTTTGGCCACTTCTCTCTCTCAGCAATGTCCAGGGCTAGCTGAACAGCTTTGAGTTCAGCAAATTGGCTCGACCCACCTCCTCTTTCAGTGGCTTCTGCAACTTGTCGTGTGGGGCTCCACACAGCTGCTTTCCACTTCCGGTTCATCTCTATGATGCGACAGGAGCCATCAGTGAAAAGGGCGTAGCACTTTTCTTCACCTAGTAGTTGATTATATGGTGGAGCCTCTTCAGCCCGGGTCACTTGTTCTTGCTCTTCTTCATCAGTGAGACTAAAACTCTCATGTTCTGGCCAGTTCGTAATTATTATTAGGATCCCAGGGCGGTTCGGATTTCCAATGCGGGCGTGCTGTGTGATAAGTGCGATCCACTTACTCCATGTGGCATCGGTGGCGTGGTGGGTAGAGGGGGCCTTTCCTTTAAACAACCACCCCAGCACTGGTAGTCGAGGTGCCAGGAGGAGTTGTGCTTCAGTGCCAATTACCTCCGAGGCGGCTTGAACTCCTTCATAGGCGGCCAAGATTTCCTTCTCTGTGGGGGTGTAGTTGGCTTCGGACCCTCTGTAACTCCGGCTCCAGAATCTCAGCGGTCGGCTTCGAGTCTCTCCAGGCACCTTCTGCCAAAGGCTCCAGGACAAACCATTGTTCTCGGCTGCAGAGTAAAGCACATTCCTCACCTCTGGTCTCGTCCTTACTGGGCCAAGCGCTACTGCATGAGCGATCTCTTGCTTGATCTGGGCAAACGCTTGTTGTTGTTCAGGGCCCCAGTGAAAATCGTTCTTCTTGTGGGTAACCAGGTAGAGAGGGCTCACAATTTGGCTGTACTCTGGAATGTGCGTCCTCTAAAAGCCTATGGCCCCTAGGAAAGCTTGAGTTTCTTTTTTGTTAGTCGGCGGAGACATCGCAGTGATCTTATTGATGACTTCTGTGGGAATCTGGCGCCATCCATCTTGCCATTTTACCTCCAAGAACTGGATCTCTCGAGCAGCTCCCTTGACTTTTCTCTTCTTGATGGCAAAACCGGCTTCCAGGAGGATCATGATGATCTTCTCTCTTTTCTCAAATACCTCTGCTGCCGTGTTCCCCCACACAATGATGTCATCGATGTATTGGAGATGCTCTGGAGCCTCACCCTTTTCCAGTGCAGCCTGGATTAGTCCATGGCAGATCGTGGGGCTGTGCCTCCACCCCTGGGGTAACCGATTCCAGGTATATTGCACACCCCTCCAGGTGAAGGCGAACTGAGGCCTGCACTCCGCTGCCAGAGGGATGGAGAAGAACGCATTGGCGATGTCAATGGTGGCATACCACTTTGCTGCCTTGGACTCCAGCTCGTACTGGAGCTCCAGCATGTCCGGCACGGCAGCACTCAATGGTGGAGTCACTTCATTCAAGCCACGATAGTCCACAGTCAATCTCCATTCCCCGTCAGACTTGTGCACAGGCCAGATGGGGCTGTTGAAGGGTGAGTGGGCTTTACTGACCACTCCTTGGCTTTCCAGGTCGCGGATCATCTTGTGGATGGGGATCACGGCGTCTCGATTTGTCCGGTACTGCCGGCGGCGCACTGTCGAGGTGACAATTGGCACTTGTTGCTCTTTTACTCTCAGGAGTCCTACTGCATTTGGATTTTTTGATAGTCCAGGCAAGGTGTTCAGTTGCCTGATGCCCTCTGCCTCCACAGCCGCTATTCCGAAAGCCCACCTGAGTCCCTTTGGGTCTTTGTAATAGCCATTCCGGAGGAAGTCTATGCCCAGAATACATGGGGCCTCTGGACCAGTCACAATGGGGTGTTTCTGCCACTCCTTCCCGGTCAGGCTCACCTCGGCTTCCAACAAAGTTAATTGCTGTGATCCCCCTGTCACCCCGGCAATAGAAACAGGTTCTGCCCCCACATGTCTCGATGGAATTAAGGTACACTGCGCACCAGTATCAACTAACGCTTCATATTTTTGTGGCTCTGATGTGCCAGGCCATCGGATCCACACTGTCCAAAAGACCCGGTTTTCCCGTGCCTCTTCCTGGCTAGAGGCAGGGCCCCTCTAGCTCTGGTTGTCATTTCTTTCTTGGGCGTACATGGTAGAGGTCCCCTCGAGGGGATCTAAGAGATCGTCCTCTCTTCTGTAATATCTGGCATCGCGGTCACGGGAGGCTGAGGCTACCTTCACTTTAGTAGACCCCCCGCCTCGGTTAGTATTTCTCTCTTTGAGTTGCTGTACCCGTGCTGCCAGGGCAGCAGTGGGTTTCCTATCCCACTTCCTCATGTCTTCTCTGTGATCACACAGGAAGAACCACAGCTCAGATCGTGGGGTGTACCCTCTCTCCCTGGCTGGGGGGCGCTGGGCTCTGACTTTGGGGCTTGTGACTCGCACTGGTGCCGCACTCATCAACCTCATCTCCTCCCTCACCTCCCTCATCATCTCCTCTCTGAGGTCTTTGACCACAGCAGAGACCTGAGCCTGCATTGGGCCACTGATCATACTATCATAATTCCTGAGTTTGGTGGCTATGGAACTCACTGTCTCTCGGTTGTCATCAGCATTAATTGTTGCAATGAAGATGGTGTATTGGGAGGGCCCTAGCTTTGCCAGATTCCACAACATTTGTCCTGTACTCTTGACCTTGTCGGGGTCATTATCATGTTGTCCATCCCTCCCAAAGAGTACCTCCAATATTGCCACCTCCCTCAGCTGTTGGATTCCCTCCTCAAGGGTCTTCCATGGTCTTCTATGATGATATTCCTGCATTCTCTCCCTGTTGACAAACCTCTCTCTTACACTTATTAAAAGCCGTTCCCAGAGAGACAGAGGCCCGTCATCTCTTCCGAATACCTGATCAACCCCTGAGTCCTGGGACAAGGGTCCCAGCTGCCTTGCCTCAATACTATCCAGCTGCACGCCCATACCCATAAGGTCCCAGACCCGAAGTAACCAGGTTGTAAAAGGCTCACGACCCCGTCGCACAATGTCTTTTCGTAGATTACGGAGACTGTCATACCCCAGGGACTCAGTAGTGATTTCAATCCTTGGCCTCCCTACTGGTTGAGAGGGCCCTGCTTCCCCATCATTACTCACTGGCTGCTCTGGTTTGACCTTAGTCTTCCTCTTTTCCACAGGGGCAACTGCTACTGGCTGTGGCTGCCCCTCTGATCTGACTGGAGCCTGAGCGGTTATAACATCCCTGGGTTCCTCTGCTGCCCCATTAGACTCTCCCTCTTTGGGGTAGGGGAAGGGTTTCCCACCAGCTGGGCAAGTGTATTCCTTCAGCACTTGGCCCATCTCGCGTATCTCTTTCACCAGGACTCCCACCCAATCCGGGTGGGTTGTTTCTGAGGTGGGTTGTGGGACCGGGTCAGACTCTGTAGCAACATCCCTAGTGTCTGGGGCAATGTCAGGTTCTGGGATGGTGTCCCTAGTTTCTGGGGTCATGTCAGGTTCTGTGGCTACATCTCTAGTCTCTGGGGCCGTGTCAGGTTCTGTGGCAGCATCCTTAGTCTCTGGGGCCGTGTCAGGTTCTGTGGCAGCATCCCTAGTTTCCGGGGCTAGGTCAGTTTCTGTGGCAGCATATCTAGTCTTTGGGGCTATGTCAGGTTCTGGGGCCTCATCCTTATTGTCTGGGGTCGATGTCAGAGTGGCTATCCAAGTCAGACTCCTCTTATCCCTGAATGCTAAATAGAGCAGGTCTATCAGCAACACCAGCCACTGTATGGTATCATTAGCATCTAGAGAAGATTTGAACCCCTCAAAGATTGGCGGGATAGGCCCAAAGAGCTGCGTGAAGGGTTGTGAGAACATTTCTTTTGGTGTCACTTCCTCGCAGTAGGTACCATTATTAAAGTAACCCTGAAAGCATGTCATTAATGTGTGGTAGCTGTGAATCCACATGCCTGCCTTCCAGAGGAAGTTGAAAATCCATGAATTCCTCACCTTATTGACCCATGACACAAACTGTATAACAGCCACTGTAGCCTTAGTTATAGGGCCCATGTTTAGATATGGGGCTGCAAATGGGAGAGAAACAGCTGTGACCACTTGCCATACGAACCGGAATAAGCAAGACCACATGGTGCAAGCTAATGAGGTTCCTATATCCAGCACACAAAAACTGCGTTACTCAAGAACTGTTATCCTTCTTCCCCTCAATGCCCTCGTGCCCCACCGTTGGGCGCCAAAATCTGTCCTGGTTTGAAGGACAGGTGTCTGTTAAGGAAGGCAGGAGCCTCCCTTGGAATGGGAAACTGTAACCCCTCTCCCTCCGAATTATTATAAAAATCAAGAGGCTCTCAGGCAAAGATATGGGAATAGGAATAACAGTTCTTTACTACTATCTAAAACAAGGATAACAAATAACAACAACTATAACGCTGACCAACAAACAGAACTAGAAACCCAGTGGCAGCCTGCTCGGCTTCAGGCACCTTTCCATTTTGGTGCAGTTCCAGTCACAGCCTGCAGGGGCGCTCTGGGTGTGGTGATTCCTCGGTGGCTGCAGGGGGCGCTCTGGGTGTGATGATTCCCCGGTGGCTGCAGGGGCGCTCTGGGTGTGGTGATTCCTCTGTGGCTGCAGGGGGTGCTCCGGCGTGAGCTCAGGTAGCACACAGCAAATGGCGACTGCCCGAAGCACGGAGGGATGGAGGAGAGCCCTTGCTTCACAGACCCTCGGGAGGGGCAGCTGGTGTTGGTGCCACAGCAGGATCCAGGGACACAGGGAGCTGGGACGGTAAGGGGTCTCCACGTGCAGGGAAAAACCCTGCTACAATGTAGCGGAGAAAACTCAGAGCGGGCTGGTGGCAGGCAGGTCGGCTCCGGATGGGGCAGAGGGCAGAGACTCACAGCAGACAGACCGGCAGCTCCGCGCTGGCTTCTCAGGGGGCCGTGGGTTCAGCAGACAGCAGCTCTGACCGTCCAGCTCCGAGGGTCCCGAGCAAGATGGCGTGACCTCCCCCCTGCCCTTGCTTTTCAGTCTCTCCAAATCTCCCGTTGTCAGGCTCTGCTTCCATGAGGGGCAATTCTACCCCACCCTGCCAAGGAGAAAGGCTCTAGCCTTGTGCTTTGTTTCTCTTAAGTACCCAGTCATTTGTGTCTTAGCAACCCATGGGAGAAAAATTCCTGAGGAAAAGAACTAAATCCAGCCTTCAACAGTATATTAATAAACTTTCCTTATATTCTTCAAAGCTTGAGCCTGCTTTGCCTACCCCTAATCCTTGTCTCATAACGAAAACAGGTAAATTTTGGTAAGTGTGCTGGCGCTTGGCCAAAAACTCAAATAAAGAAATTGAAACCACTACACAATTGGTGTTTCTGCCCGGTTCCCAAACCTCCAAACCTCAACATCTTAACAAAAATATTACAATGATTCCTTCTCCAAAACTTTGCCCTGATTTCTGGTAGAACATTGCTGCAACTCAGTTTTTTTTTTCTTTTAATGGTAAATTTTTAAGTACTTATAAACTGGGGCTGACACTTTTTTAAAATGTAAAAGTCTATGTTGTCTGCTGACTAAACAGCTCACATTAAACTTGAGATCTAAGCATTAAGCTAGAAGTTAGAGACCCTCTCTCAAAAAGAAGTTAAAGCTCTGTAGTGTTTAAAATAATTTTACACTGATGGCCTGCCATTAATGGTTACTTTTTTTGATCACACCTTAACCCTAGCCCCAGACAGAACTTGGTACTGCTGGAGAATACCTCTGCAGTGAGATTCATTAAGCTCTGAGGGAGAAAATTCAGGTTCTTTCAGCTTGCCATAAGTTGTATGATCATCAGCCAGGGCCGAGACTGGCATGACTCTCTCTTTTCAGCTGTCTCTGTCCATTTATTTAGATTTTATGCTTTCTGGGCATAAACTGAGCTTAGAACTCAGTTTGTAGACTGTCCCTGAACTCAGATGGTGAAACTACCATTGTAGTAGGGAGAGACTTGATTAACTCTTTAGCTGAGTGGCTATTGTATTTGAGCTCCAAGGACTATACTGATCTTGCTTTGGCTATTAAGAGAGTTTAAAATATTATCTAGCGTATGGATGCATGTATTTAGGTATCTTATTTGGCAACCCAGTTGCTGTGCAGTCTGTCTTAGGATGTGTTTTTTTTAACGTTACCAATAGTGGGTTCCATATCTTAGTGTGCAACAATAACGTATACTGTTTTGTTTTTCAGCTTCTTAATCTAGATAATTATAAAGCAAACTTTTCTACTCTTCTATGGCTTGAGGAAATCCAAGCAGAAATGGATTTAAAAGATTACTACATGAGTGGGGTTACTTTAAAAAGGAATGAGGACTTGTTAGTGCTGGAAGTGCCAGGAGTAGAAGAGGGCAGACCTCACCTGGTCCCAGGTAGAAATGAACATGAGATAAAGTCAAATGGCATGTTGATCTATATTTTCACTACAATGCAAACTCTGTTGTTTATTCATTTGTTTAAATAAGTCTTTCACATATTTGAGCACAGAGTTACTCATTTAGGCTACTAGACAGGGGACTAGGGACAGGGGACACAAGGACACTATGTGAATGTCTCAGTCTTACAGTGGCCGCTATCTGAAGCAGCATTGAATGTGTCTGTTCTTACAGATGTTTCAATGCTTTAGGATTTTTCTTTTACAATAATCAGTGGGGCTTTCAGCAAAAATAAACTGCAATGTAGTCATAGCTTAAAAGCAATAGGAGTAGCAAAAGAGCTGGCAAAGCAGCTAAAATTAAACTCAGAATTTCAAGTAATATACTATACAAGATAGTGTTTTCAAGACGTCTGATGGCATCAATACTAGATGCCTTTTAAAATATGCAACTACATATAGCATTTCAAAACATTACTAATGGATACAGCAACTTTGCTGAAGTTAGCCACTTGCAAATTACTAGTTTAAACATGCAGAAAAGAAGAAATGCTGCAGTGAAAATGTTACTATTCCTTGTAACAGTATTTTGCCTTTTGTTTACAATTAGGTGATAAAGTGATACTGAAAGGTCAGGTCTCCTCAGAGCATATAATAGAGTACATTGCCTATGTCGCTGAGGTAAGGAAAGTGTCTCTCCTCTTGAAAATACTGTGGTCCACAGGTTTTATAAGGGAAGCCTGCAATTCATGGAGTTACAGACTAGTTTAACCGGACTTCTAAGAAGATAGATTTATTTTATCTATATTCTGAATGGTGATTTTGTATTTTTGTTGTATTTTTGAGGACTCTGGCTTCCCTATTCTTTTGAGTCTATAATCTTTGTGTGCTCTGAAAGCACTTTTAACATAATCTAGATACAGTAGATAGGTAAATCTAGATGTACTTTTTTGAGTTGGTGGGGGATTCAGTGCTTTCAGAGGTACTTCTTTATGTTTAAAGTACTAAATCTTCATCAGTGTCCTGACTTTTTTTATCTTCGTAACAGATATGTGAGGAAGATGTTACGCTTAAGGTTAATGCAGACTTTGAACAGGCTTACAACTTGGAACCGATGGATGTGGAATTCGTTCATTGCAGGTATTTTGATGGACACAGAGAAGGACATAATGAAGATCTTGCCAATTTTTTCACTTTTTCTCAACACACCTTTGCCACCATATTCATGGTTAAAAGACTGTAACTGTACAAGGGTTCAAAGAGCTATTATCTTAATCATTTCTAGATAGCCGCATTAATGTCAGAGGGGGAATGAGGCAGGCTGTTTGGGGATATTTTTCTTAGGTTTTTTGGAGGGTTTTTTTTTTTAAGAAAAAGATATACTAATATGGCTGCAAGACTATGCAGGAAGTAAAAATAGCTGGTGATAATCACTCATTCTTTTATATTTTTATTTTATTCATGGGATGTTGTTATTTTTTTTGAGTTACATAATCTCTGTAAATTCAGCCTTGCAAAGAAGTTCCTTGAAAGTGTTGAACAGCAGGCCACCTTTGTATTGCTGAAAAGCTAGAGAATACGTGTGTCAGTATTATTCATAGCAAAGCTGTCTATGCTTCTGCAGCATACTTCTCAAAAGATGCTTTTTTAAAAAAATACACATTTTTATATAAAACTCTTATTTTTTTATGCACAGTAAAAAGTACCAGATACCTCCTAGGTGTGTGCTGTCACAGTATATGGAAATGTAGGCTTTTACTTTAATCTACAAATCTGTATTCTGGTTCCAGGATTCCTAGCAGGTAATGCCAGCTGGCCATTCAGCAAGCTGTCTATCTGGGTGAAAAAGGTACATTTCATTTGACTATTAAGCTGTCTAGAGGCATTTCTTTGTGCAGAGTCTTGTGGGGTTTATTGCTTTCACATCAGGGCATACTGAAAAGAATGAATTGTAATTTGTTCTTACAGGAGTTTTCCATGTGTTGTTAGGGGCTTTTTGGTTTGGTTTGGTTTTTAGGAAGAAAAAACAATGCTGAATGTAGAGAAGGTTTTGTCAAAATTATTTCATCTGTTGGCCATCACAGGAAGGAGGAGTGGAAGCATGTGAACTGTTTGTGAACTGTTAGAGCCAACAAGAAATGTAGGAATCATACATACTGCTGTAATAACAGCCAGTGAAATGGCCATGTTTTGTGTTACCTCAGAATTTATTAAAAAACACTGATTTCCTGTTCTGTGGTTATGAACTTTACACATCTTTACCACTTTAGTTCTCATAAACTAGTTTTGGCAGCTCAGACTAAGCTGATGTATCAGCATTAATCAGTGAAACATGCAAAGTGTTTGTGTGACTTTGAAATTTCTCTACTTTCTTTTTCTCTGCTAAATTTGAAGTGTTATTTCTGGAAAGGCTTGTGTTACAATCACCACAAGCTGTCAAGACCCAGAATACTACAGAGTATTGTGCTGCTGCTGATGCCCTCAAACAATCTTCACAGCAGGAAAGTAAGGTATCTATTCTGTAAATGTTCCTTAAAATGTTAACCTCATTCAGATTGGTACCAGATACTTACTGTACAGCTATTGCTGGAAAGGAGTTGCATAATGGAGTATCAAAGAATCAAAGTTGTATTCTGCTGCATTCTGATGACAGAAGTTTGTTTGCTGCCTGGAGATGGGGGACTTTATGATAACTGATACTATAAAGCTAACAAAATGGAAAGTGCTTATTTAAAAAGTGTATGATTGTGATGGGAATTGTCAGATTTGCCTTAGACTAGTGTTAATAGCTACTGTTGAGTAGATACTTAAGTCCAGTCACTGTGGCAGGAAATAATTTTGTGCTAGAAGGTAATCATCCTGTTCTGAGTAGATTTACCCAGGCTTAACTGCCACTTATATTAATAAAATGTAGAAATCTTTCTTAGAAAGGACTTTTGGAGGCTCCCTATTTCTCTTTCCTTTTTGAAGCAGGACTGTCACCAACACTAAATCAAGTCAGCTTGGAGGCACGTGGGCAGCATTTCTTTACGTTTGTATGGAGTTTTCACAGCATCTGCATAACCTGTGCTTCATCACCTTTACACTCAAGATTTTTTCCTAATTCCCTAATTATTTCATCTGCAATTTGTCCTTGACAACAAGGAGTAATCAATCAATCTGGTTTGAAATCAGTATTTTTAAGATGATTGAGGCATGATGTCCAGAACCTTGCCAACATCACATTCCCTACAAGCAGTTTTCTCCCATGCTATGATCTGAAAGGACATGTCTGCTAAGGAAGATGCATGTATCTGTGCATCTTGTACAGTGGTCTGGAATGTGACTGCTTTCATGGAAGCAAACAAGTTATGTACTCATGGCTTCAAAAACCTCATCTGAGCCTACAGAGTATTTGTGAAACAAATGTTTAGTGTTAATAGAGCCAAACTATTAGAAATCTTAAACTTAACATGGGAATTCCTGGCACCTTCTTCTTCTCTTACCGTTCATTCTTAACAGTAGGTATTCTATGTAATGGGAAAAAATTAAAGCTTAGCAACTTCAAAAGTATTAGAGAAGATAGTTGCCTGTCTTCTTAAGGTTATAAATGCATTTATCTTCACTTGTTCTTTTCAGGTTAAAAAAAAGCAGAACAGACAAAAGGTATGACATCAAGGGAGGTGAACATAACAGATGTGATGAGAGTAACTGCAAACAAGCCAACTTGGTATATTTTCTGTGCTTAGATAATAAGTATCACATCAGTACATCAGGACTGAGTAAGATACCTTTAAGATGTCCTTGTGCTCTGTCTTTTAAAGACAAATTCTAGCACTACGAGGGGGAGGCTTCTATGGAGGCTTTTGGTGCATTACTTAAACATCTCTAATTTGCAGAATCTAGAATGGCTTGGGTTGGAAAGGACCTTAAAGATCATCCAGTTCCAACCCCTCTGCCACAGTCAGGAACACCTTCCACTGGACCAAGGTGCTCAGAGTTCCATCCAGGCTGGCCTTGAACACTTTGGGGGAAGGGGGAGCAAGCATCTGGTGATATATTTTTTAATGAATAAGTAGTTATTTCACAGTCATTTACTCAGAACTTTTTGGTCATATTCAGAGTTTTCAATTTTTTACAGGGATGCTGTCTCTCATCTTTGGGAAATCTTTGCTAAAGGTGCTAAAACTTTTTCAAGTATCCCAGATTATTCCTGTGCTTTTTTTTGGAAAGTGTGACTTTAAATATCAGTGTAGTGAAATGCCTAAGAGGTTGATCATGTAATTTTTTTATAAAAAGTATGCTAAAGAATTACTGAGTAATTACCTACAATGCACTTCTGTCCAAGGGTTAATAAGATTCTGGTGTGGAAAGCTAAACCTAGAATAATTCAGACGGGATTAAGAAAACAATCCCAGCAGGAGTGTCCTGGTTTGAAGGACAGGTGTCTGTTAAGGAAGGCAGGAGCCTCCCTTGGGATGGGAAACTGTAACCCCTCTCCCTCCGAATTATTATAAATTTGAAATCAAGAGGCTCTCAGGCAAAGATATGGGAATAGGAATAACAGTTCTTTACTACTATCTAAAACAAGGATAACAAATAACAACAACTAAAACGTTAACCAACAAACAGAACCAGAAACCCAGTGGCAGCCTGCTCGGCTTCAGGCACCTTTCCCTTTGGTGCAGTTCCAGTCACAGCCTGCAGGGGCGCTCTGGGTGCGGTGATTCCCCGGTGGCTGCAGGGGCGCTCTGGCGTGAGCTCAGGTAGCACACGGCGAATGGCGACTGCCCGAAGCACGGAGGGATGGAGGAGAGCCCTTGCTCCACAGACCCTCGGGAGGGGCAGCTGGTGTCGGTGCCACAGCAGGATCCCCGGACACAGGGAGCTGGGACGGTAAGGGGTCTCCACGTGCAGGGAAAAACCCTGCTACAATGTAGCGGAGAAAACTCAGAGCGGGCTGGTGGCAGGCAGGTCGGCTCCGGATGGGGCAGAGGGCAGAGACTCACAGCAGACAGACCGGCAGCTCCGCGCTGGCTTCTCAGGGGCCGTGGGTTCAGCAGACAGCAGCTCCGACCGTCCCGCTCCGAGGGTCCCGAGCAAGAGAGCGTGACCTCCCCCCTGCCCTTGCTTTTCAGTCTCTCCAAATCTCGCGTTGTCAAGCCCTGCTTCCATGAGGGGCAATTCTACCCCACCCTGCCAAGGAGAAAGGCTCTAGCCTTGTGCTTTGTTTCTCTTAAGTACTCAGTCATTTGTGTCTTAGCAACCCATGGGAGAAAAATTCCTGAGGAAAAGAACTAGATCCAACCTTCAACATTCTCCACCCCGAATTTTTTCCCATGCAAACACCTTACATCAAATTTAAACTTTCGAGGTATATACATACATGCAGATACAGATACAAGCACAGTGTCATAAGTAGTTCACCCTAAAACAAGATCTCCTTGAGGTATGCATCGGGTCTCTCCATCCCTTTGCATCACCCACCAGGTGCAGCCTGGTCCCTGAGCAAAGACAACCCCCCGGATGGGATTGTCTTTACTTGAGGCAGAGTTAACCCAAACAGTCTTTCCCAGCATACCTCTCATGTGTACTACTGGAACCTTATCTCCATCTGTTGTTCGCAAGGGGTCAGAGTGGGCAGGCCCGGCCCGGCTGGAGGAACCTCGGGTGTTCACTAACCATGTGACCTTTGCCAAATTAGTCTCCCAGTTCTTGAACGTCCCCCCACCCAGTGCTTTCAAGGTAGTTTTGAGCAGGCCATTGTACCGTTCAACTTTCCCAGCTGCTGGTGCATGGTAAGGGATGTGGTACACCCACTCGATGCCATGTTCCCTAGCCCAGGTGTTTATAAGGCTATTTTTGAAGTGAGTCCCATTGTCGGATTCAATTCTCTCAGGGGTACCATGTCTCCAAAGAACCTGTTTTTCGAGGCCCAGGATGGTGTTCCGGGCAGTGGCATGAGGCACAGGGTAGGTCTCCAGCCATCCTGTGGTGGCTTCCACCATTGTGAGAACGTAGCGCTTGCCTTGGCGGGTCTGGGGCAGTGTGATGTAATCAATCTGCCAAGCCTCTCCATACTTGTATTTGGACCACCGTCCACCATACCATAGAGGTTTTACTCGCTTGGCTTGTTTGATCGCGGCGCACGTCTCACAATCATGGATCACCTGGGAGATACTGTTCATGGTTAGGTCCACCCCTCGGTCTCGTGCCCACTTATAGGTGGCATCTCTGCCCTGGTGGCCTGAGGCATCATGGGCCCATCGGGCTAGGAACAGCTCCCCTTTGTGTTGCCAGTCTAAATCTATCTGTGCCACCTCAATCTTTGCGGCGTGATCTACCTGCTTGTTGTTCTGGTGTTCTTCGTTAGCTCGGCTCTTAGGGACATGGGCGTCTACATGGCGGACCTTTACAGGTAGCTTCTCTACCCGAGTGGCAATGTCTTTCCATTCATCAGCTGCCCAGATTGGCTTTCCTCTACGCTGCCAGTTGGCCTTTTTCCACCTTTCCAGCCAACCCCATAGAGCATTGGCTACCATCCACGAATCGGTGTAGAGATAGAGCTTTGGCCACTTCTCTCTCTCAGCAATGTCCAGGGCTAGCTGAACAGCTTTGAGTTCAGCAAATTGGCTCGACCCACCTTCTCCTTCAGTGGCTTCTGCAACCTGTCGTGTGGGGCTCCACACAGCTGCTTTCCACTTCCGGTTCATCCCTATGATGCGACAGGAACCATCAGTGAAAAGGGCGTAGCACTTTTCTTCATCTAGCAGTTGATTATATGGTGGAGCCTCCTCAGCCCGGGTCACTTGTTCTTGCTCCTCTTCATCAGTGAGACCAAAACTCTCACCTTCTGGCCAGTTCGTAATTATTTCTAGGATCCCAGGGCGGTTCGGATTTCCAATGCGGGCGCGCTGTGTGATAAGTGCGATCCACTTACTCCATGTGGCATCGGTGGCGTGGTGGGTAGAGGGAGCCTTTCCTTTGAACATCCACCCCAGCACTGGTAGTCGAGGTGCCAGGAGGAGTTGTGCTTCAGTGCCAATTACCTCGGAGGTGGCTTGAACTCCTTCATAGGCGGCCAAGATTTCCTTCTCTGTGGGGGTGTAGTTGGCTTCGGACCCTCTGTAACTCCGGCTCCAGAATCCCAGCACTCAATGGTGGAGTCACTTCATTCAAGCCACGATAGTCTACAGTCAATCTCCATTCCCCGTCAGACTTGCGCACAGGCCAGATGGGGCTGTTGAAGGGTGAGTGGGCTTTACTGACCACTCCTTGGCTTTCCAGGTCGCGGATCATCTTGTGGATGGGGATCACGGCGTATCGATTCGTCCGGTACTGCCGGCGGTGCACTGTCGAGGTGGCAATTGGCACTTGTTGCTCTTTTACTCTCAGGAGTCCCACTGCATTTGGATTTTCTGATAGTCCAGGCAAGGTGTTCAGTTGCTTGATGCCCTCTGCCTCCACAGCCGCTATTCTGAAAGCCCACCTGAGTCCCTTTGGGTCTTTGTAATAGCCATTCTGGAGGAAGTCTATGCCCAGAATACATGGGGCCTCTGGACCAGTCACAATGGGGTGTTTTTGCCACTCTTTCCCGGTCAGGCTCACTTCGGCTTCCAACAAAGTTAATTGCTGTGATCCCCCTGTCACCCCGGCAATAGAAACAGGTTCTGCCCCCACATGTCTCGATGGAATTAAGGTACACTGCGCACCAGTATCAACTAACGCTTCATATTTTTGTGGTTCTGATGTGCCAGGCCATCGGATCCACACTGTCCAAAAGAACCGGTTTTCCCGTGCCTCTTCCTGGCTAGAGGCAGGGCCCCTCTAGCTCTGGTTGTCATTTCTTTCTTGGGCGTACATGGTAGAGGTCCCCTCGAGGGGATCTAAGAGATCGTCCTCTATTCTGTAATATCTGGCATCTCGGTCACAGGAGGCTGAGGCTACCTTCACTTTAGTAGACCCCCCGCCTCGGTTAGTATTTCCCTCCTTGAGTTGCTGTACCCGTGCGGCCAGGGTAGCAGTGGGTTTTCTATCCCACTTCCTCATGTCTTCTCCGTGATCACACAGGAAGAACCACAGCTCAGATCGTGGGGTGTACCCTCTCTCCCTGGCTGGGGGGCGCTGGGGTCTGACTTTGGGGCTTGTGACTCGCACTGGTGCCGCACTCATCAACCTCATCTCCTCCCTCACCTCCCTCATCATCTCCTCTCTGAGGTCTTTGACCACAGCAGAGACCTGAGCCTGCATTGGGCCACTGATCATACTATCATAATTCCTGAGTTTGGTGGCTATGGAGCCCACTGTCTCTCGGTTGTCATCAGCATTAATTGTTGCAATGAAGATGGTGTATTGGGAGGGCCCTAGCTTTGCCAGATTCCACAACCTTTGCC